>ML841393.1:12319-24634 GCA_009831015.1 Picea engelmannii | reverse complement strand
ATATACAAATCTATTCAAATAATTTGGTATATATTTAGATATTTGTAATGAAAATTATACAACATGTTCAGAAAAAATAAGGGACAAAGCATGAAACATTAATAAGAGGAGGTGGATCTATTATCACCCAAAATCACACTATACAATATTAAGTCCCTAATAAAAATTAGGGTATCTTTATGGATACACAAGAGTACTGATGCCCAATATCAACAAAAAAACCATTGCTCTTCACTTCTAGTTGGTTCTTTTCCAACTCAAGGAGGAAACCCTAAATGTAAACTTACTAAGGCAAGGATACTTATATATTCAAGAAGTTCCATGAAATATAAGAACAAAATTAGAGTGATTGAATCTAACTAGAGTGATTGTAGATGAATCAGTAATCTTTTTACTCTATCAAAAGTGGATAAACCATAAAATCTTTCTAAGGAGTTAAAATAAACCATAAAATCTTATTCAAGGAGTGAAAATAAAACATAAAATAGTTCAATAGCACCAAACTACTAAATCACACAGAAAATTTTTAAGAGCTGACCTTCAAAATCTCAGCTATGTAGAGTTTGATCAATTCAATGTTTCTCTTCTTGAAAGAGAATTGAAATCAAGATTTCATTAAAAAAATAGAACACCATTGCATCAGAACACCCGAATAATTTTCGCAATGGTAGAAAATGATTGTCGCAACTATAGCAAATTAGTCGTAACTAAGATATATATAGGATTGATTTGTCGTAAATGACCATTTGATTCTCACATGTGCCAAGTTGGTCGCTATAGCGACTAACTTTTGGTTGGTCTCTCTACCGACTAACTTTCGTCGTTTGAATGACCAACGTGGAAGATTGGTCGCTAGAGCAACCAACAGCTGGACCCCAAAAAAAATACATATCTAGTCCAAAAAAAACAAAAACAATACGACAAAATTTTAACCGTTGTAATATTTCGTCATAATTTGCACCCATTGTAGTAGTGCCTCTATGCCTATGGATGCATCATTTCCTAGCCCCACCACTGATGCAACAATAGAGGCATCATGTTCATTGGGTGCACCATACACATAGGTATGTATCACATAATATCGTATAATTCACAAATTGTTTGTGTTTATGTTTTTTAATTTTACTGTTTGGTACTAATAGTTCAATTTTATTCATATGTATGCATGACATTGATATATTTTCTAGGTATAGTAGTATTTCATCCCCTAGGAACCTGGGTGTTTCTTATGGGTTTCCTTTCTCCAATCCTAGGGTGTTGAATTCACTTGTACAACCTGTGAGGGTCCATCACAACCCACATGTTTACCACCCACTCCCACCACCACTTTCGGCCCGATCGATAGAGACTGGCACAATAGAGGTTTTCTCAGAGCAGGTTGTACAACCTAGTGCTCCATAATCTAGTGAATATCCATCGATGCCTAAGATATTCACGGTGAGATAATGCATTGATGATAAAAAAAAATGTTTCATGAATTTTTTTTACACATATTTGTTTAATTTTCTTGACTTGATACTTGTAACTGATGCAGGATGGTAGTGCAGAGATATTGGGGTCATGGAGGAGGGTAACACCCTCACGATTGACAGTTTCATATGCGGTGAGTTGTCTTAGGTTAAATTACAAAGTATCAATTTATATGTCTATTAATTCATTGATAAAAAAAACTTATAACATTGTTTATTCATTGTGCAGTCTCCATAGCATCAAAGCACGCCTAGGCCTAGAACCTCTCGAGGTGCATCCTTGAGAAAGAGAAGAAAGATAGATTTTCAGGATGCTCCTGAGGGTGGTGAGGGTGGAAATGGTCAATGATTGACCAACTACTTCCATTTTGTAGTAGGCCATGATATAAATGTTTTTTTATGTTAGTTCACTTGTTGTCGCTTTGTATACTAGGAACATATTTCATGGAATTTTTGTATGACTCTCATTGTTTCTACATTTGATGTTGATGAATATATGAATTTCAAAGTGCTTGAATTCCAAAGTGTATGAATTCTATGTGTGTTAATCCCTTGATTTGTTTCTAAAGTGATTATAAATACATGCATTACACATTAAGCAATAGATTATGTTGGAAAATATTGCTAAGTGCTAAATCCATAAGAAATTAATGGTTCTCAAGTAGCATTTCTTGCTAATCAACCATGTATCTCTACATCATCGATAGGTCATTCCTTCTTAATTATTTGCATAAATGTTGTGGATATCCATATTCTAAGTCACAACCAACAATATGGACTACCTCTTGAATTATCTCCATCTAAATCCAATGACAATCCACACTCAAATAGTGGTCACTTGAAAATATTGTGACCTTAAAAATGGCATATTACAATAATTTATTATAGAAATAAATTTTCTCATTTATCTTCTACATAATTGTAAATCACTTAACAATTTCAGCTCAATGTTATTTTCTAGGGCACACACATTGTTCCCCTCTTTTTATGCATGAAATGTATAAAATCATTTGATTTATGTGTAACCCTTCATAAATGCCAAAAAGGCTAGTCAAGGACTCATTAATGCACATGTTTGATTAGATTGTGTAGTGGGTATATGTAAAAAAAATTAAACCCATCAATTATTAATAAAATCTATTTAGTCTTCCATGATGTCCACTAAACTTATTGATTTTTATCAATAGAACGAGAGAGTTCACATGAAAACTAGATCTTAGAATGGGTATCATTTTCCACCTACAAATAAAGGTTTTGAGGTTACATTTCATGACACACTATAGAAAGTAATGTTGTACTAACAAAATTCCTCCAGGGAGACTTGAAACCATTATTCTTTTCCCTTCACCATCTATGAGATTTTATTTCACATTCCTACCCAATTTTTGGGTTAGAACACACAAGGAGACAAAGGACCCTCCCAAACCCAATCCCAGAAACCTATTGATTCCATGCCATGCCATTGTCATTCCTTGCCAAGTAATTCCATGCCCTGCCATTGGCATTTCCACACCATTTTCAAACCTTTCCATGTCATGCCATTTCCATGCCATTGCCATGCCTTTCCAAGCCATTTCCATTGCCATGCCATGCCATTTCCATGCCTTGTCATATCATATAATTGCCATGCCAATGCTATGCCTTGCCAAGACATGTCATTCCATTTCCATGTCATTTCCATGCCTTTCCAAGCCATGCCATGACATTCCATTGTCATGTAGTTTCCCATTTTAACCTATATAACCATAAATATAACTTTCCAATGTCAGGCCATAAAATTTCCATGCCTTGCCAAGCCAATAAATGATATTAAATAAGTTATAACAAGACAAATATAACAACCCTTAACACAAGTAATCATTAAATGAAAGGGGGATGAAAATGAAAGAAAACAATATGGTTTAGATAACAAATGTTTGTTGAAATGCAAGATGACACATAACAACCCTAGAATATTGGCATTGACAATGGTATGCATTGGAAATGGTATGCAATGGAAATGGTATGCATTGGCATTGGAAATGGTATGCATTGTCAATGGTATGCATCGGTGTGGTATGCATTGCCTTKCCATTGGCTTGTATGGTATGCATTGGAAATGGTATGGTATGGTGTGGTATAGTATGGTATGCATTGGCATTGGAAATGGAAATGGAAATGTTATGGTATGGTATGGTAGGAATTTCCATTTCCAATGCCAATGCATACCATACCATACCATAACATTTCCTTTCCATTGGCTTGTATGGTATGCATTGGAAATGGTATAGTATGGTATGCATTGGCATTRGMAATGRAAATGGAAATGKTATGGTATGGTATGCATTGGCATTGGAAATGACAATGGAAATGGTATGGTAKGAMTTKSMATTKSCAATGSMAATGCATACCATACCATAYMATAWCATTTCCATTSYCATTGYCAATWCCAWWSCATACCATACCATAYCATTGMCAATGCATACCATACAAGGRAATGKCAAGGCAATGCATACCATTACCAWTTCCACTACCAWTKCCATWTCCATWTCCAWWSCATACCATTGCCAATKCCATACCATACMATRSYATRCCATTGSCAATKMYATRCYATRSYATRGYATRKMATTGSCAATGSTATRSYATKGTATGSWWTGGMAWTGGYAATGGTATGGTATGGTATGCATTGGTAGTGGAAWTGGYAATGGTATGCATTGGAAATGRAAATGGAAATGGTATGAATTGGTATGGTATGCATTGCCTTGACATTTCCTTGTATGGTATGCATTGTCAATGGTATGGTATGGTATGGTATGGTATGGTATTGGCAATGGCAATGKAAATGTTATTGTATGGTATGGTATGCATTKCCATTGCCAATTCCAAGTCATACCATACCATTTCCATTGTCATTTCCAATGCCAATGCATACCATACCATACCATTTCCATTTTCATTGCTAATGCCAATGCATACCATACTATACCATTTCCAATGCATACCATACAAGCCAATGGAAAGGAAATGCATATCATTGCCATTGCCATTGTCATTGTCATTGCCAATGCATACCATACCATACCATACCATTTCCAATGCATACAATGGTATGCATTGCCTTACCATTGTATGGTATGCATTGGCAATAGTATGGTATGGTATGGTATCACATTAGAAATGGTAATGGAAATGGGATGGTATGCATTGGAAATGGAAATGGTATGCAATGGCAATGGTATGCTATGGTGGTTGCAACTTGCGATAAAACTAAAAATGGGACTCGGATGAGAAAACGGTCAGTTGAATTGTATCTTGAGCACCGTGTTTCAACTAGGGGGGCGGCTCCACTCTCATTCCATCAACTGGAAAACTATTTGTTGGAGTATCTCCGGCACTAGGGTTTTGGTCAATGAGGCATAGTGCAATTTTTGAAGAGGACGTCGATTTTCAAGAACATTGTGTCGGGAATTTGTGGTTAGTGCAGTCACATGGGCCTTGGCCAAATAAACTTGTGGGAGTTTACGTAACTTTGTTATGTCACTCAGTTTGTATTTTATGCCCCCGGACCAAATTGGCCACATGTCCCTCAATGGCTTGAATATGCGAGTTGCAACTCGCGATAAAACTCAAACCAAGACTTGGATGGGAAAACTTCCAGTTGAATTGGATCCAGAGCATCGGGTTTCAACAAGGGGGGGGCCTTCGTTGTCATTCCATCCACTAGAAAACCGTTTGTTGGAGTCTCTTCGGCACTAGGGTTTTGGTCAATGAGGCATAGTGCAATTTCTAAAGAGGAGGTCGATTTTCAAGAACACTATGTTGAGAATTTGTGGGTAGTTTAGTCGCTTGGGCCTTGGCCAAGTATACTTGTGGAAGCTTATGAAACTTTGTATTCCACTTGGTTTAGATTTTATGCTCTGGGACCAAATTGGCCACATGTCCCTGAATGTATTGAAGAGGAGAGTTTCAAATCACAATAAAACTCAAACCGAGACTCGGATGGTAAAATCGCCAATTGCATTGAATTTGTAGCACCGGGTTTCAACTGGGGGGGGGGCTTCATTGTCATTCTGTCCACTGAAAAATTGTTTGTTGGAGTATCTCTAGCACCGGGGTTTTGGTCAATGAGGCATAGTGCAATTTCTGAAGAGGAGGTCGATTTTCAAGAACATTGTGTCAAAAATTTGTGGGTAGTGTAGTCGTGTGGGACTTGGCCAAATAGACTTGTGGGAGCTTACAAAACTCCGTTATGAAACTCGGTTTGGATTTTATTCCACATGTACCTAAATGGCTTGAATATGTGAGTTGAAACTCATGATAAAACTCGAATCAGGACTTAGATGGGAGAACCGTCAGTTGCATTGGATCCAGAGCATCGAGTTTCAACTAGCGGGGGGCCTTCGTTGTCATTCTGTCCACCGGAAAATAATTTTTTGGAGTATCTTTAGCACTAGGATTTTTCTCAGTGTTAGCTTACACATGTTTAGGAAATACATGTAAAGGCAATGAAATTGAAGGAAAGGAATGGCAAGTTATAAGGAAAGTGATAAGGGAAAGAAAATGAAGGAAAGGCATGGAAAGTGGAATAAAGGCAAGACAAGGTAAGTGAAGGAAATTCATGGCATGCTATGGAATGGCATGGCATGGAAAAGGCAAGACAAGTGAATTCAAATCAAGGCAAGTGAAGGCAAGGAAAGGCAAGTGAAGGAAAGACACAAATGGAAAGGCAAGTGAAGGAAAGGCATGGCATGCTATGGAAAGGCATGTCATGGAATGGCATGGAAAAGGTAAGACAAGGGAAGGAAAGGCAAGTGAAGGTAAGGAAAGTTAAGGCAAGGCAAGGAAAGTGAAGGAAAGGCATGAATGGAATGGAAAGTGAAGGAAAGGCATGGCATGTTATGGAATGACATGGCATGGCATGGAAAAGGAAAGACAAGTGAAGGAAAGGCATGGAAAGTGAAGGAAAGGAAAGACAAATGAAGGAAAGGCAAGGAAGGTGAAGGCAATGCATGAATGGCAAGGAAAGTGAAGGCAAGGCATCACATGGAAAAGGAAAGAAAAGTGAAGGAAAGGAATGGCATGGAATGGCATGGAAAAGGAAAGACAAGTGAAGGCAAGGCATGGAAAGTCAAGGAAAGGAAAGGAAAATGAAGGCAAGGAAAGGAAAGTGAAGGAAATTAATGAATGGAAAGGAAAGTGAAGGAAAGGCATGGCATGCTATAGAATGGAATGGCATGGCATGGAAAAGGCAATACAAGTGAAGGCAAGGAAATTGAAGGTAAGGAAAGGCAAGTGAATGCAAGGAAAGTGAAGGCAAGGCAAGGCAAGGAAAGTGAAGGAAATGCATGAATTGTAAGGCAAGTGAAGGCAAGGCATGGAATGCTATGGAATGGCATGGCATGGCATGGAAAAGGCAATACAAGTGAAGGCAAGGAAAGTGAAGGTAATTAATGGAAAGTGAAGGCAAGGCAAGAAAAATGAAGGCAAGGCAAGGAAAGTGAAGGAAAGGAATCACATGCAATGGAATGTCATGGCATGGCATGGAAAAGGAAAGAAAAGTGAAGGAAAGAAAAGTTAAGGAAAGGCATGGCAAGTGAAGGCAAGGCATGCTATGGAATTTCATTGCATGGCATGCTATGGAATGGAAAGGCAAGTTAAGGCAAGTGAATTGAAAGGCAAGTGAAGGCAAGGCATAGCATGCTATGGAATGACATGGCATGGAAAAGGAAATACAAGTGAAGGAAATACAAGTGAAGGCAAGGCATGGCATGGAAAAGGAAATACAGGTGAAGGCAAGACAAGTGAAGGCAAGGCATGACATGCTATGGAATAACATGGAATGGAAAAGGTAAGACAAGTGAAGACAAGGCAAGTGGAGGAAAGGAAAATAAAGTGAAGGCAAGGAAAGGCAAGTGAAGGAAAGGAAAGTTAAGGAAAGGCATGGCAAGTGAAGGCAAGGCATGAATGGAAAGGAAAGTGAAGGCAAGGAAAGGCAAGGCATGGAAAGTGAAGGCAAGGCATGACATGGAAAGTGAAGGCAAGGCCTAGCATGGAAAGTGAAGGCAAGGGAAGTGAAGGAATGTAAAGGAATGTCATGTGAAGTCAAGGCATGACAAGGCATGTGAAGGCAAAGAAATGAATGGCATGGTATATTTTAACAACATTACAAATATTTTAACAACAGTCAAAATGAAGCCAAAATTATTTGTTTTACATACCTAGATTGTCATTCAAGTAGACCATCGGGATCACTTCTAATATTGATGGTATCAACTAACTTATCGTGATTAGATTAAGGCAAGAAGTATCGTATCTTTGATAATTTATTACTTGGCATTGTTTGTAGTTGGAGGTTTGTACCAATAACTAAGTTTGTAAAGTGGTATACAACTTGACCTGGTTTATAATCTTGAAATACATAGCCACCTTTCTTTCGTGTTGTTTCATCCTATGTCATATATTCTCCTTTAATAACCATCGACCCTATTGGAAATTCAATGCCTTTAGAGTTTGTTATTGATCGCATGAGGGTCTCCTTTCCCTCTAAGAATCATGCCAGCCAATAATCAGTTCCCCATTCATTATCTCTTGGGGAAACCACTGTGTATATGTTCCCTGCAAAAAATGGAGTCACAAAATGCGATTCCACTAAATGACCAAAGCACAACACATTCATTCTAGTTATTCAAAATTTAATAAAAGGATTCAATGAACCTGGCAATACGAGATATCAGACATGATCATACTCTGTTGAAATACTTTATTGGTCCTCCTCCAATTGGTATAATTCCATAGTTATACGTTGACCAATGGGGAGTGATACACAATCCCATCTATCAACCCATTTTTCCGATTCACAATCATCCCATTCATTACTACCACATGGGCCATAGAAGCAAGAGAGTTATCTCATCCATATTTCAGCTATTGCATTGTCTGATGTTCTAACTGAATGGAATCCACAAGTGCCCTAGATTGTTTTTCATTCATACCACTGTGATCGATCTACATTGACCACCTCCCAAAAATATCTATGTACATTTCCTTTCTTGTTTGATTGGTCTTCACGGGTTCATATTCCCTCTCCCATTACTGAACAACACCATTCAACAATGGATTTTTCATCTCGAATGAGGGAAGTAGTAGTGAACTTCATTTATTTCCTATATAATGCTCTTTTTATTCATGCACATGCTCCATCATGCTCCCCTTTCCCGTGATCGGACTCAAAATAGTTCCAAATGTGTGGTACATTTAGTTTTTTGTGCAACATACACAACCATTGAAATACACGAACATTTTTGAACTGGCTTGTGCAACCATATTACCAAATGCAATTTTGATACATCAATATGTTATTCTCCTTAAGGTGATTGTAGAATAAGTGAAAACAATGTTGTACGTAGGCTAAGTCATGGTACTGATCATCACTTATGTAGAAGTGATATTCTTTCAATATAACTATGTTTTGTTCATTAATATATGGTCCATGTCCGTATGTGATATCTACCATTATGTTGACCTTCTCTGAGTGATAATTGTGGCTTTGAATCTCATTTTTCGGTTGAAGGGTGTAGTTCTAAGCAAAATCAGCCACTAATAACATAGTACCAACAATAAATGTATCTATGCATATTCTAAAATGTTCATCCTGCCATCGAGCCACATGGACATGTTGAACATAATGTCGTGTCTTTTCAATGAAGTCACAAAATCATGCTTGGGAAGTAACCAATTGTATCTTTTTTCTTTCACACCCTCCATCAATATCATATGTCACATATTTAAATCTTTTCGAGGAAACCTCCTTCCTCCCCAATTCATACTCATCACTTACATGTATGCACTTTCTTAGTAATGTCATTCCATTGCACCTGGGGCATGTCCCATATAAGTATGCATTTTGATAAAATTTAAAACCCTCTAGCCTTGTACACAAGATTATGTGAATAAATTATTTAGATGATGACGACAGTAATATAACTGGGCATTCCTGCAAAAGAGTGTTATGCAAAACATGAAATATGTGTGTGTGTGTGTGTGTGTGTGTGTGTGTGTGTGTGTGTGTGTGTGTGTGTGTGTGTGTGTGTGTGTGTGTGATAACAATAACCATACTTAATGTGATATCTACAACAACATGTGTTACAAATTGTGTTTATTCGAACATACCAAGGCTTGCATTTATGGAAAGATCTTTGGCCTAAGTTAAGTGCACTATGTACTATTCTAAATTTTTCATACAATTTTGTCTGTGTAATATCAAGATAGTGTTTAACATGGGGTTCAAATTCCATAGATCCCCTTCTCAGTTTTAGTACATCTTTTTGGTTGGAATAGGGCCTTGTGTTCTCATGCCGGAAATCCTGAACTAGTCCCTTAACTGCTCCAATTAACTTCATGTCATAATGAGATATCCTTCCAATGAAGGCCCACAAATATGTTGGGGAACTTGTGTCGAGGCTATATCATCTAAGAGAATAATTTCTAAGGGTTCTGACATTGCATTTCAAGAGGTGAGAGGTTTGTTGTATAAAACGATGTTCTCTTGTGATCTTGCTAAAAATTGACTGGGACAAGACATGTCGAGTTACATTGTGGTCTTTAGAACGAGACTTCCTACCAATTATTTGAAAAGAATATACAAGGTTCTGTATTATATGATGACTTGTTTCTACACTTTTGATTGTTTTAATGCCTAAAATTATCCTAACAGCAATCGGACTTCTATATTTTAACAAATATTAAAATAATTGACAGCATCAGATTTTGGTTCAAAATATTATGGAGTGATTTTATAAGAGTGATAATGAATAATATGTTTAGGTAATTTACCTTCAAGTGATACTAGACCACTTTCATCAACCTGAATGTGTTTAGGAGTTCTTCGTCGTGTAGTTCTCAATCTAGGTAGGGACGATGAACCCCTATTCTGGGACTCTTGACCTCCCTGTTGTGGAGTTAACAATGTTGTAGTTCTTTCCCCTTCAGTTACTGGCGGATCAATTGTGGGAGGAGAGTGTACATGATATTGTCTAGTTTATGGAACATTTGACTATCCAACAAGAGATTTCACCACAGGACCTTATTCATCACAATGTTGTACACCAGTTGTTTCTCTAATTTCATCCATTGTATAATGAGCTCCAAGCAAATCCTCATCATCTGGTCATCCAAAAAAAGTTATCTTGATGAGATATTGTTTGGATTTCTCTCTAATGAACTCTTGCGCTTTTCTTCTGGTGATGGAGGAGAAACAATAGAGGCATCTATTCCGCTAGAAATTGGATTTCCCTCTTCTGAAATCCTACCCTTTGACATACATAACTTTTTTTTTTCTCTTTCCTCTTCTACCTTTTCAATCGGTTTCTTTTTTCTCAAGGACTTTCTTTCTCGAATCTGGTGGTTCGCCATGTTTAAATATAAGAATTGGCTTCCATACACCCACCTCAAATTTGTCTTTGTATTATGTAATAAGGAACAACCAAGTGAGAAATTTATTTTTGGATTACAAAAGAAGACACATCTAATAATTTCAATTCCAATTGCACTTGGACAAATTTCTCTTCAAATTCCAAGAAGACACAAGAATATACAAACAATAATTCCAATTGCACTTGGACAAATTTCTCTTCCAAGTCCAAGAAGGAACAAGAAGATACAAACAACAATTCCAATTGCACTTTGACAAAATTGTCTTCCAATTCCAAGAAGATACAAACAACAATTCCAATTTCACTTGGACAAATTTGTCTTCCAATTCCAAGACGACACAATTAGATACAAACAACAATTCCAATTGCACTTGACAATTTTGTCTTCCAAATTTTCCTGCAATGGTCTGGCCATAGCACAAAAATCTTTATGAATCTAACAAGAACACTAAAATAAGTAAAACATGTATGTGCGGGAAGTTTTTGTCTGAAGTTGTCACAGATTTTTCTTGACCATGAGATAGATGAGGTGGGGTGAGATTGGCACCAAAAAATTCCCAACAGGAACGTGAATGCATACGTACTAAAGTTCGTGCGCATTATAGGAATGTGTATGCATTCCTACTGAGCATAAATTACCAACTCATTCAAGTCACAGGATATGGGGATATGTGGACAACTAAGACATAATGGGTTAGGATTGAAAGTGTTTTCAAGGATAGAGCAATGGTTAGAGCACCAAGATGTGGGTACAAGGGTTGTACGCAAGGTATATGCATAGTTCACTCAAGGCTCGAGTTAATATAGGGTTAAGGATTGAATATAAGTTATTCCCAAGCTTAGATGGAGATAGGGGGGTCTATGTCATGGTCTACGTCAAGATCTAGGTCAACGTATAAATCTAGATTTATCTCTATGTGGTGGTCTAGGTCATGCTTCACGTCAAGCTTTGTGTCTGGTGACAAGGTATTTTGAGGAATGGAAACTAGTGAAATGGAAACTATGACCATTTGGAGGCTTAGAGATTATGATATTGCAGTGCACCCAAATTGAAGGGACCGTTTGGAGGTGAAGAGATAGTGATAATGCAATGAACCGTTTGGAGGCCCAGACATCATGAAATTGTAGTACACCTGAGTTGAAATGATTGTTTGAGGTAGAAAGATATGAGATTGCAGTGCACCCTTTGGAGTGTCGGATCAGATCAGATTATGATTATGGTTATATTCTATATTTTTTGGGAAGGTGTAGAGATCAGAAAATGTGTTGGAAAGAGAACATCATTTTCATTCATTCCATTTACAATTTTTCTTTTGCAGATTGTTTTCTTTGTTGATATGAATATCCTTGAGGTTGGTAGAGTAGGTATGAGCTTTGATTTCATGAATATGCAAAGTAATATTCTTTATGTGAGTGGATTAATCAAGATATCTGTG
>WSFP011322303.1:0-49684 GCA_009831015.1 Picea engelmannii | reverse complement strand
TGGCCTCTAGGAAAACTTCCATCAGATGGCTTGTCTCTAGAAAAACCTTACCCCAAAAGCTATAATCTCTTGGTCCATCGAGAATCACTTCATTCTATAATGACTTGAACATGTAGACGTTCACTAGGGTCAAGCTTTACACAAAGTCTAGCACAATAGATATTTCCCTTATCACCGTGGCTTGGGTAAAGTTGCCTAGGGAATTTCCATTTATTTGTAGAATTCTTGTACTAGGATTGAGAGATTTGGTTGTCTCGCCCAAATTGGGATTGTTGAGATAAACATTGTTGCTTGGTTGATATATGGGAACTATGGTTCGAAAAAGAGGACATATTTTCCCTGAAACCATGGTTCGAAAAATATGACATATTTTCCCTGAAACCATGGTCCTTTTTCCATGACCTTTCTATGGTCTTCTAGATTAGCAAACACAATAATACATAATCCTCTAGAGCAAAAGCTTATCATATGTAATGTAGCCTAGCTGGAGTGAATCACTTGAATAAGTGTTGCAAATGAGGGCTAAAACTCATTTAACTACATATCACATCATTGTTTTTATAGCAATTGATGTACCCACTAATCAACAATGTTTGGATCTTAACACAAGTGATTTGAAATGGATCATTATATAATTTGTCATCTAACTTGGTACTTTTTGGGTGGAAAAATTGGGGGAATTGGCTTACAAGGCCCATTTTAGGGGCAAGTCCTAGTTTGGTAATTTGGCGTTCAAAAACTTCCAAAGCCACTTTGAGACATCAAATGACTCTTTTTAGGGTAAAAAATGCAAGCATGACTCCCAACCCCTTGACATTGTTCTACACACCAAAAGCTTTTCAATGGTGTGAAAATCACCTCAATTGGAGTTTGTATGTGGAAGTTATTAGCACTAGGAATCACCTTCAGATTGCATGGAAGGCAAGCCCAGTACCCATCGGGTTATATGTGAATGTAAGAGTGTTTTAAGGGGTCAAATGGAAAAGACTCAAAATGATAATGTTCCAACTCAGAAAATAGGGCTAGCATGCACCATCAATCAAGGTCTTGGCTAACTTCAATCAATAATTGGGAGTGAGTATGAATAGAGGGAAGATTTCAATGAGAGGAATGTAGGGGTTGCTGTAAACATCAGGTCTACACACAACCTAAGGAAGAAAGATTCTTAACACAAGATCTTCTTGATTTCATAACTTAAGGAAGCTAAATAAACATCATGATAATATAATGATCAAACATACACCATAATATCACCACAACCATTCATGCGAATCATTCAAAGCATGAACATTTAGCATCAGAAGCAAATAAGTTGAAAGAGAAGTTGATTTCTATTAACCAAGATGTCTTAAATCAAGTCTTCCTCAACCATCCGACCTTACTAAAACATTTCATCTATTTATTTATGACAAAAGGACGCAACAGCTGGAGGTACGAGTTGGCCTCCTTCCCATGAAAATCTATAAGAATTTATTGCATCTAACAACTTGACTAACAACCTATTCTATAAAATAGGAAAGTGTTGGTGACTAATGCAACCAATCTTCAAACTAACTTGATCCCTCTTTGCTGCGCAACTCCTTGTTTGCCATGTGTCCTTCAGGAGCATGTGGTTGTCACCATGTTGTCAGTTGTTGTTTCTACAGTTCTCTCCATCATTAGCTATCCAAAAAGTTGTTAGCTTGACCCTCCTAGATCCCTGGTGTCTATTGCTAGCCTCTTTAGGTAGCACTCTGAGTAGCGCACTTTGTAGTGCCTTCACCAAATTTCATAAGATTATGTAGCGCACTTCAAAACTAGACTTGTAGAAAGGTAGCGCCAAACCTTCCTACCCCCTGTGCAAACTTCGGTCTCTGCGAGATTTTAGGTGGCGCCACTCTGGTGCGTCTCTGTGCAAATTCCATCTCTGCCAGAAATTCGGTAGCAAATTTAGGTAGCGCCCACTGTATGTCTCTGTGCAAATTTTAGGTAGCGCCATAAAAAACACAACACCTCCAACTTGGACATGTGCAGAGCAAGTAGCAACTTTGAGTAATATCAACACCATTATCTTTAGGTGATTTGGCAACACTGTAGGTAGCACACCAGTGGACCTCCAAAAATAGACTATTCTGTAGTGCCATAGCGCTATGGAATGTTTGCATTCTTAATGCTGAAGGAGTTAGTTCTTCTCAAAAATCCAAGAACTATATACAATAAGCACTTAGAAGCATGTATAGGTGGCAGAGATAATGTTTCAACAATAGTTTATCTTCACAAAAAGGAACCATCCTAAAAAATGGGGCTCACCTTTCACCAGCTACTTTGTTACCCTGACACTTAACCTGGCACTCTTTCTTGTAGGAGGAGGATCCTCCTTTTGCACATCAGGCTTCTTTCTTTTAGCGGTGACAGGCTTCTTCAATGGAGCTATGCTCTCCTTGGTTGCTAGTGTCTCCTTTTCAATAGCAACTTCAACCAATACCTGCAAGTTTCTTTGAGCCACTTCATCTTGAAAATGCTGCAACTCTGCTTTGAGCTTCCCGTTCTGAGATTGGAAGCCTCTGTTCTGCCTATAAAGGTTTTTGAGCTGTCTATGGAGAGGCTGGGCCTTTTTTGCTGTGAACCTTGCTAGGTCAAAGGTGTGATTGTAGCCATCCATGAGCTCTTTCATCTTAAGTCTATCAAACATGGCTTATGTTTTCAACTAATCCACCTCCTTCCTAGCATCCCTAAGTTGCCTGATTAATCTTTTGAATGTCTGACTATCAGGTGGAGTAGTGACATGCACAATCTCAACATGTTTTTTCATGGTCTCCTCTTCATACTGTATAGGAATTGCTTTGTCTGTCTCAACGACCTTCTTGATACCTTTGCCTTTATCTTTATTCTAGGGACTGTTCTTCAAAAACCTCTTTAGGAACTGATGATCTTGTGAAAGGTTTCATGCCCTTGGTATTGGCTGTTGGAGGATAAGAGGAGAAGTGTAGCTTCTTCCCTTTCTTTGTTGCAGTTTTAGTAGTAGAAGGAACTTCTTCTAACTCTGGTGGAGGAGGAGGTGAAAAATCTCTCTGTGGGGAATGACAAGCTTGCTCCTCAGTTCCTGTGACCTTCTTGATGACCTCTTAAACTTGAACAAGAACTTTGCCCTTTCTCTTCTTGCTGGTACCTGCTTTAACAACACTGGTGGATGATAAAGGGCTTGCATTCTGTGATTGAGGAGTGGCTGCTATATCCAACTTGAAGTGGGAAGCAACAACAAAATGTTCCCATGAGATATCTTTCTTACCCAATTCTTCAGAGACTAGCATTCTAATCAATCCAGAGTGGAAGATGCTAGTATCCACATCCTTAGACTTGGATTGAATCCTGTCTGACATCTTACCTATGCTCCTTGGCAAGTAGTAGGGAATATTCATTTCAATTTTACCAGTAAAATGCAACAGAAGCCTTATATGGTACTGGTACAATGTGTTAAACCTCCCTTCACATGTAAAGTATCTCTAGATGATCTTCAATATCCTGTCAAACTGCTCAATCAGTTGATTCCTTAGCACACCTTTAGACAAATCACTGGCTTGATGTTCAGGCTTAAGGAAATCTTTGGCATAGGTTGCATTCAAAGCCATGGCTTTAAACCATTTCTCACTTGTGATAGGGATTCTTGTTGCAGCTGAAATAGAGGCCTCAGTCACCTCAAATTCTAAATCCCTTACCTTGGTTCTCCTACCATCAAAATGTAAGGCAAATTGCCTTGTCACCTCAGGATGGCCTCTTTGCATATTCTGGCAGAAAGAGAGGCATCCCACTCTTTGAAAAACTTCTCTTGCCATGGGCTTTATCTCAAAAAGATGCATCTCCACAGGTTCAGTTCTAACTACCTTGCCCCCCTTGTGTGACTTCTTCATCTGAGGAGTCTTCATAGCTTAGGCTGAGGGCTTCTTATGGCTATGGGGTCGTATTGACCAAGGGGACCTAAAGTCAAGCTTCAAATGGACAAAGCTGCACTTTTACAAGAACTTCCCCTTAAACCAGATTGATTGCTAGTAAGCAAAGACTTGGCTATGGAAATCCCTCCCTTGGATTTGTGTAGGTATTGAACACTTAGACAATGGGAGGGTACTCTGTAATTGACCCTTTGAAGCTGGGTAGAAAATACTTGACTCAAATGTCAAAGGAAGTAGGGGAGACACAGTGTGGTTAAGCAACGCCTTAGGTAGCGCAATGTGTATGCAGAGGATAGAACTATTTAGATGTTGTGAGATCAATAGCTATGGTGGGCAGATGTATCATACTTTGACATACAGGTAGTGAAGTTCATAGGTTTGAAATGGGAGGAGACAAGGATAAAATGATGTGAAGAAAAGTCTCCCTCAACTATGCAAGCCCGATAATCCAAAACTCTAAGCGTTAATTCTCTTTGAAAATTTATGTGCAGAGGAGGAAACATGGGATACCTGTGGAATAAACACTTGTTTGAAGCCTTAGTGAGATTTTAGGATGAAGTTACGAACATCTCAGCCTTCGAATCTACCTCAACATCGGATCTAGCAACACTGTTGTCAACTGGTCAGAACCGAGAGTTTGTGCAACGCAACAATCTTGAGTTTTTCAAAATCCCAAACTGTTATCAGAGCTCGTAAATACAAAATCTTGAAGGTATCTTTTTAACCAACTCCTGGCACTGAAAACAAGGAAAATGACATCAGTGTTGTAATCATAACTCAAGATGGAAAATGTTGAACGTGAAAGGCGCTACGAAAACTCCTGATGAGTGGGCAACGCTCCAATTCAAAAAATGATTGGACAGGTAAGCAAAGGACAACAAGGCCGTGTTTATACCYCATGAAGTATTTACACCCCAGAAGTATGTACACTCTTCCATGCGGGGGAGTTGATGCAGGAGCATCGCCAACGTCAAGCGAGCGTGGGGCAACGCCMATGCATTTTGGCATATGATAAATTGTTTGAAATCTTTTGAAGTTGGATGCGTCGAACTTAAATGTAATAGTTAAGGAGACGTGTACTTCCTGATTTGTAAACAGACCTTGARCGTCCTKCTCTCRTCTGTATTAGGTGAAGGCATTTATGTTAATGAATGTAAGTAGGTGGACTTGAATTCCTAGATTAGACAGTTTTAGGAGTCGGAGGGAAAACGAATATAGACACCCTCCCTTRTATTATTGTAACAATTAGCAGTATTATGAGAAGAGAGCATAGGAGAGCTGGAGCAGAGAGTTGTGCAAAAAAAACCCCATGTACAGAAGTTCTGGATTAATACAAAGATTTTTTAGTTCAGACTCATGGCGTTCAATTTCTTTTTTGTGTTGTGCATGCTGATTGATATATGCTTGTTTACTCTCTGTTATGCATTTGCTTTTATGCGCAAATGTATGATTTCATATTTAATGTTTGAAATCTGAAGAGAGGGAGAGTGAAGAATGAGTTTCAATTGTTTCTTTGTCTGAGCAAGAGTATTCCTGCAAGGAGTGCAGTGAATTCGTCCGCAAGGTGTGCGTTGATAGTAGTCAGAGTTCGTCTCTGAAAGCTCAGAAGAGATAACACTGTTCTCATTCTCACAGAAGTGCAAGTCAAGCACAGGAGCCGTGCAGGGTGTGCGCAGGCCGAGTAGATTCTTAGGGTTTGTAACCTGAGGGAAGGAGTGAAGGACTGCTGCTGCAAAGTGAGTGTGCAAAGTCTGAAATTTCAAATACTTGAAAGTATTCAAGAATTGCCACAAGGAGTGCATGTAGGAGTCATCTTGAAGATTCATGTCATGGAGAAAGCTCAAAGGAATTTGTGTCTTAAACGTTGGAAGGAGACGCAACAACTTTGGTTCGTTGGCGGACAAGTTTTCATGAAGATACCGTGTTCATTTCGCCGAAATCGTTAAGGAGGAATTTGACGGTCAGAACCCTCCGTGGAGGAGTCCCGAAGTCACGGAAGCCGTCAGATCTTGCAGAGGAGCAAGAAGGTTATGGTGCGTGTTTTCTAAGTGTAAATCTCGGGAGAACAGAGCCATAGGATCTGGGCCAACAGGGCCGTCAGATCACTCACATATTTCGCATCCCAGGGTTTCGGGAGGTGGAGGGTCGAAACCTTTGTAGTGAGACTCACGAAATCATGAAAGGCGAAGTCCCGAGATAGTGAAGGAATGTGAGCCATTCGCGGAAGAAGGACACGTGTCGCGAGATCACCCGTATCGGGGACTCGGACATCGGAGGTAAGAAAGGGAGGTCATTCAACTTCACGAGTGGCGAAGCTGCGAAGTGAATCAGGACCATCCATCTGGGAGTGGACAGGTGGCGTGCTCACCAACACGGAAGTCATACTTTGTTGACCACTTCGGGGTTTTGTGAGTTGGAGAGTCGGAAGTCCAACATCAGGACTCGCGAAGTCGCGAGGTCCGAAACTCCGAAAAAGGGGGGAGTTTCGTGTGGGACCCGCGTAGGTGACGTGTCAAAAAATTAGCGTTTCAGCATATCGGAGGATAAGAGGTCGAGACTTTCGTCCCAAAAGTCCCAAAGCGGCGAGTAGCGAAGTCACGAAGTAATCTAAGTCGTCCATCGGAGGAGGACAGGTGTCAGAGATCAGAGGATCTCACGAACTTGGAGGTTCACAGGGTGAGAGCCCAGGAGTCGAGAACTTCAAGTCTCGAAATCGCGAAAGGCGAAGTCACGAAGCGTCGAAGCCGGCATGGGGGACGCGTGGCAGAACCACGAAGGTGGGCTCGGAAAACCAGACAGGTGGACACATGTTGTCAAGAGGACGGGAGTCAGCACTTCGTTGACTTCTCGCTTCTCGGGAGTTCGTAAGGTAAGAGCTCGAAGGCACGACGTTGAAACTCGTGAAGGCGCGAGAGGCGAGAGGAGCCAATGATAAGCCTAGCCAGCAGTCGCGCGAGGAAGGCGTTGATAGAGTAAGAGCTATAGCCATATCGCTGTTTCGGATATCGCGTAATTGGAGGAGGAAGAGTCAGAGTTTCAACTCGCGAAAATCGCAAACCGCGAAAAAGAACCCATGGATCGATTTTGAAAAGGGGGTTCCAGCAGAGAATCCGAAAGAGTCGATTCGACTCGAAGGGCATATAGAACGATCCTATGAGCGGATCTCGGACCCGAGGGATGATAGGTCTATGCCAAGTGGTATCAGAGCCCATAAAGGTTTCTTTGCCTTCTGTAGCAGGGAAAGGAAAGATTCACCATGCCACCGAGAAGAAGGGACAGGCAAACACCCGATCCGCCAAAGGATAGGGAAATGCCGAGAAGAAGGGGTAGGCAGATGCTTGATCCAACCATAGAAAGAGAGATGCGTGAACTACGCGCCAGACTTGAGGACATGGAGACAACACAGAGGCATACAACTGGTACTGGGGATCTTAGTGATTCTGAAAGTGAAGATGAAGCTAGATATGAAGGAGAAGAAGTCACATCAGAAGATGCAGCAAATGAACACTTGATTAGGGTTGTTGCAAGAATGGGTGCTAAGGCAAAAATGGATATTCCAGTATACAAGGGAAACCTGGACGTCGAAGAGCTTCTAGACTGGATTAGAGCTCTGGACACATATTTTGACTATGAAGATGTCGAGGAGGACAAAAAGGTCAAACATGCTGTCACGAGACTTAGAGGACATGCAACATTGTGGTGGGATGAGCTACAAGCTGACAGACGCTGCAAAGGCAAGCAAAAGATCAAGAGTTGGGATAGGATGATCGCGAAGATGAAGGGGAAATTCATTCCCAGGGATTGCCAGATTACTTTGTTTCGGAGAATGCAGAATTTGAGACAGAAGCTGATGACAATGAAGGAATATACTGAAGAATTCTACAGGCTGAACATCAGGGCAGGTCATCACGAAAGTGATGATGAAAAAGTTGCCAGATACATGAATGGTCTGAGATACGACATTCAGGATGAGATGAGCATGATGACCATCCAAACGATGGAAGATATTTATCAGATGGCTCTAAAAGTTGAAGAGAAGCTGAGCCGAAAACAAGGTCAAAGAGGCCAAGGCAGAAGTCAGCCCAGAGGCAAATCAGTTGCCCAGGATAGAAATCAAAAACCAAAAGAGGATTAGAAGAAACCTAAGACGCAAACTGAGAGAGGTGGAAGTTCACAGAGAGGGCAACATACCGAGCAGAAAGATCAGTATGCTGACGCAACCATTTTTCCTCGTACCAGAGGTAGAGGAAGAGGAAGAGGTGGAGTGGTGAAATGCTTCACATGTGGAAAGAATAGACACAACTCTTATGAATGTCCAGATAAAAAGAAAGAAGGTGGTGAAACTCACATTGCCGAAGCACAGAGGTGAAATGTTGAGGCAGAAGATGCTGAAGGTGGAAGATCGTTGATGATGCGAAAAGTTCTCTTAATGCCAGAGAAGGAGGTGAAGAATCCAGTGCAAAGGAACAGTCTTTTCCAAACTGCTTGCAAGACCAAAGACAGGGTATGCAAGGTCATTGTGGACAGCGGTAGCATAGATAATCTCGTTTCTACAGAGATGGTAGAAAAACTGTAGCTGGAGACGATGGAGCATCCGAGCCCATACAGAGTTTCGTGGCTACAAAAAGGACATCAGGTAAATGTCACTAAACAATGTTTAGTTGAATTTAAAATAGGAGGGTATAAAGATGTAATATTCTGTGATGTCATTCCCATGGATGTTTGTCATCTATTGCTGGGTAGACCGTGGCAATATGATAGGAATGTGATTCATGATGGGAGAAAGAACACATACACCCTAGAGAAAAATGGGAAAACTCACATGTTGTTGCCGATTAAAGATAAAGAAATAAAACCGAAGGTGAGCAACATTGTACTTCTCATGAGTGGGAAGGAACTCCTTACAGAGGTTAAGAAGAAGGAGGAGCCACAATTCATTGTGGTCAGGAAGCCAAAGATTGTCTTAACCAGCACAAGGGTAGATGATTTATCGGAAGAGGTTCAGAACCTCTTAGAAGAGTTTGCTGACATAGTAGTGGACAAACTACCTCGTTCGTTGCCACCGATCAGAAGTGTGAGTCATCATATTGATCTCATACCTGGAGCCAGTTTACCAAACAAAGCAGCGTACAGATTGACACCACAGGAGAATGAAGAAGTCAAAAGACAGGTCCAAGATTTAATGGACAAGGGGTTGGTGAGAGAAAGCTTGAGTCCATGTGTTGTTCCGACGGTGCTCGGTCCGAAGAAAGACGGAGGCTGGAGGATGTGTACTGACTCGAGAGCGATCAACAAGATAACCATCAGGTAYAGATTTCCATTGCCAAGGATGGATGATTTGATGGATTGCTTAAGTGGAGCCAAATTTTTTTCAAAGATTGATTTGAAAAGTGGATATCATCAAATTCGTATGAGAGAAGGTGATGAATGGAAGACAACCTTCAAGACTAACCAAGGATTGTATGAATGGCTTGTTATGTTGTTTGGCTTAACGAATGCACCAAGTAATTTCATGAGGTTGATGAATGAAGTCCTGAAGGATTTCATCGGAAAAATTGTCATTATGTATCTTGATGACATACTGATTTTCAGTAAAACAGAGGCAGAGCATCTGAAACATTTGGCTACAATGATGCAGAGATTACAGCAAGAGAAGTTGCTGATAAACATGAATAAATCCTCGTTCATGAAGACAGAGCTCATTTATTTGGGGTTTGTTATTTCTGCAGATAAGTTGAGGATGGATCCAAATAAGGTGAAGGTGATTAAGAATTGGCCGTCACCAAAGAATATCTTTGAAGTTCGAAGTTTTCATGGATTGGCTAGTTTCTACCGAAAGTTCATCAGGAATTTCAGTGGAATTAGTGCACCGATGATGGACACAGTGAAGAAGAGACACAAGTCTTTTCACTGGACAGAAGAGGCTGAGAAAAGCTTCAATTTGTTGAAGAAGAAAATCACAGAACAACCAATTTTGGTGTTGTCGGATTTCAAAAAGAGATTTCAAGTAAAATGTGATGCAAGTGGATTTGCAATAGGAGTAGTCTTGAGCCAAGAAGACAGGCCGATAACATACTTCAGCGAGAAGCTGAATGAAGCGAAAGTGAAATACTCCACGTATGACAAGGAGTTCTATGCTATTATCCAGGCATTGAAGAAGTGGAGACATTACTTAATTCCTAATGAGTTTGTCTTATACAGTGACAATCATGCTTTGCAATTTGTGACTCAACAGGAGAAATTGAATCAAAGACATGTTAAATGGGTTGAATACAGGCAGAACTTTACTTTTGTAGTCAAGCATATTTCTGGAACTGCTAACAAAGTTGTTGATGCTTTGAGTAGGAAATGTTTGTTGTTACAGGAATTCAGAGTCAAAACACTGGGTTTTGATGATTTCAGGGACATGTATAGAGATGATCCAGATTTTAAGGAGGCGTATGAAGCAGCTGAGAATCCAATTCTCAGGGACAAAGGTCAATGGATAGAATACATGATCCAGGAAGGATTACTATTTAAGGGTAATCAACTTTGTATTCCAAAGTGCTCCATGAGGGAGAATATGTTGAAGGAGAAACATAGTGGAGGATTGGCCGAACATTTCGGTCATGACAAGACATTTGCAAAGTTGAATGAGTCATACTTTTGGCCAGGAATGCGAGCAGATGTCAAAAGATTCATGGACAGATGTAGAATTTGTCAACATTCAAAAGGAAAGAGACAAAATGTAGGCTTATATCAACCATTACCCATACCTGACAGGCCATGGGACGCAGTAAGCATGGACTTCATATTGGGGTTGCCAAGAACACAAAGAGGGTTTGAATCAATCTTTGTGGTAGTGGATAGATTTTCCAAAATGGCACATTTCATACCATGCCAGAAAACCAGTGACACAACTCACATTGTGAATCTGTTTTTCAAAGAGGTCATTCGACTTCACAGCTTACCAAGGAGCATAGTTTCGGATCGAGACACCAAGTTCGTGGGACACTTCTGGAGAACCTTATGGAAAAATCTAGGAACGAACTTGTCGTTCAGTTCAACTTATCATCCTCAGACGGATGGACAGACAAAAGTTGTGAACAGAAGTTTGGGAGACTTGCTGAGGAGCTTGGTGACAAAACACCACAGTCAGTGGGACAATATTCTGCCACAGGCGGAATTTGCGTATAACGACTCACTAAACAGAAGCACAAGGCAGAGTCCATTCCAGATTGTTTATGGGATGCAGCCAAGAGGAGTTTCAAAATTGAGGGATTCAGAACAAAATGCAACTAAGAGTGCTAGTGCAGAGGATTTCGCAGAGGCGATGAAGAAACTTCACAGCCAGGTGAAGGAGCGATTGAAAAACTCGAGCCAAGAGTATAAACGTAGAGCAGATCAACATAGGAGACAACTTCAATTTTAGGTTGGTGATTTGATTCTGGCACATCTGAGAAAGGAAAGATTCCCGAAGGGGACATATAACAAACTGAAGATGAAGAAGATCGGACCATGTAAGGTCTTGAAGAAATTTGGGGCAAATGCTTATGAGATTGAATTACCCGATGGAATCAGAATTTCTCTRATATTCAATGTCTSAGATTTGTACCCGTACAAAGATGACGAAACAGAAGCAGGTAATGAACAACTAGAGGTTCAGTGGACAAAACAGATGCCAGTTGTAGAGAAGCCAGAAATGGAAAGCATATTGGACAAAAGAGTTAGCAAGAAGACTAGGAGAAAAGAATACTTTGAATATTTGGTCAAGTGGAAGGGACATCCGGTTGAAGATGCCAGCTGGGAGAATGAAGCACAGATCCAAAAGCATGGACAGACCATGCGAGAGCTCATGGACAGGAGCCCATGAAAATTTTCAAGCGAGGGAGTATGATGCAGGAGCATCGCCAACGCCAAGCGAGCGTGGGGCAACGCCAACGCATTTTGGCATGTGATAAATTGTTTGAAATCTTTTGAAGTTGGATGCACCAAACTTAAATGTAATAGTTAAGGAGAGGCATACTTCCTGATTTGTAAACAGACCTTGAGCGTCTCACTCTCGTCTGTATTAGCTGAAGGCATTTATGTTAATGAATGTAAGTAGGTGGACTTGAATTCCTAGATTAGACAGTTTTAGGAGTCGGAGGGAAAACGAATATAGACACCCTCCCTTGTATGATTGTAACAATTAGCAGTATTATGAGAAGAGAGCATAGGAGAGCTGAAGCAAAGAGTTGTGCAAAAAAACCCCATGTACAGAAGTTCTGGATTAATACAAAGTTTTTTTAGTTCAGACTCATGGCGTTCAATTTCTTTTTTGTGTTGTGCATGTTGATTGATATATGTGTGTTTACTCTCTGTTATGCATTTGCTTTTATGTGCAAATGTATGATTTCATATTTAATGTTTGAAATCTGAAGAGAGGGAGAGTGAAGAATGAGTTTCAATTGTTTCTTTGTCTGAGCAAGAGTATTCCTGCAAGGAGTGCAGTGAATTCATCTGCAAGGTGTGCGTTGACAGTAGTCAGAGTTCGTCTCTGAAAGCTCATAAGAGATAACACTGTTCTCATTCTCGCAGAAGTGCAAGTCACGCACAAGAGTCGTGCAGGGTGTGTGCAGGCAGAGTAGATTCTCAGGGTTTGCAACCTGAGGGAAGGAGTGAAGGACTGCTGCTGCAAAGTGAGTGCGCAGAGTCTGAAATTTCAAATACTTGAAAGTATTCAAGAATTGCTGCAAGGAGTGTGTGCAGGAGTCATCTTGAAGATTTGAGTCGTGGAGAAAGCTCAAAGGAATTTGTGTCTTAAACGTTGGAAGGAGACGCAACAACTTTGGTTCGATGGCAGACAAGTTTTCGTGAAGATACCGTGTTCATTTCGCCGAAATCGTCAAGGAGGAATTTGATGGTCAGAACCCTTCGTGGAGGAGTCGCGAAGTCACGGAAGCCGTCAGATCTCGCAGAGGAGCAAGAAGGTTATGGTGCGTGTTTTCTAAGTGTAAATCTCGGGAGAATAGAGCCGTAGGATCTGGGCCAACAGGGCCGTCAAATCACTCACATATTTCACATCTCGGGGTTTCGGGAGGTGAAGGGTTGAAACCTTTGTAGCGAGACTCACGAAATCGCGAAAGGCGAAGTCCCGAGATAGCGAAGCAATCTGATCCATTTGCGGAAGAAGGACATGTGTCACGAGATCACCCGTATCGGGGACTTGGACATCGGAGGTCAGAAAGGGAGGTCATTCAACTTTGCGAGTGGCGAAGCTGTGAATTGAATCAGGACCGTCCATCTGGGAGTGGACAGGTGGCGTGCTCGCCAACACGGAAGTCAGACTTTGTTGACCACTTCGAGGTTTCGTGAGTTGGAGAGTTGGAAGTCCAACATCAGGACACGTGAAGTCGCGAGGTCCGAAACTCCGAAAAAGGGGGGAGTTCCGTGTGGGACCTGCGTAGGTGACGTGTCGAAAAATTCGCGTTTCGGCATATCGAAGGATAAGAGGTCGAGACTTTCGTCCCGAAAGTCCCGAAGCGGTGAGTAGCGAAGTCGCGAAGTAATCTAAGTCATCCATCGGAGGAGGACAGGTGTCAGAGATCAGAGGATCTCGCGAACTCGGAGGTTTGCAGGGTGAGATCCCAGGAGTCGAGTACTTCAAGTCTCGAAATCGCGAAAGGCAAAGTCGCGAAGTGTCGAAGCCGGCGCGGGGGAGGCGTGGCAGAACCACGAAGGTGGGCCCGGAAAACCAGACAGGTGGACACGTGTTGTCAAGAGGACGAGAGTCAACACTTCGTTGACTTCTCGCTTCTCGGGAGTTCGTAAGGTAAGAGCTCGAAGGCACGACGTTGAAACTCGTGAAGGCGCGAGAGGCGAGAGGAGCCAACGATAAGCCTAGCCGACGGTCGCACGAGGAAGGCGATGACAGAGTAAGAGCTATAGCCATATCGCTATTTTGGATATCGCGGAATTGGAGGAGGAAGAGTCAAAGTTTCAATTCGCAAACTCGCGAAAATCGCAAACCGTGAAAAAGAACATGTGGATCGATTTTGAAAAGGGGGTTCCAGCAGAGAATCCGAAAGAGCCGATTCGGCTCGAAGGGCATATAGAACGATCCTGTGAGCGGATCTCGGACCCGAGGGCTGATAGGTCTGCACCAGGAGTGCAGAGGGGGGTACCCCCTCTGCGGGGTCCGAGGGGGCTATCCCCCCGGCTGGGGGCAAGCGGGCCCCTAGCGGGGGTTCGGGGGCGAAGCCCCCAAAGGAAAATTTTCTTTGTAAATGTATATTGTAATTTCATTGTAAATCTAGACCGTTCATTATAAGGTCGCAGATCTAACAATAGAGATTATGTTAGGGTTTTTTGCTCTAGAAGGCAACCCTCTTTTATGAGGAAAATGTATTGCGGCTATGGTTGATGGTGAATATTGTATTCTAAGATAGGAGACTGTGAGAGAAAGAAGAGGAAGTTACAACGGGTTTTGCTGTAGGTTGTATCCCTTCATTTGCTGGATAATAATAAAGGAAGGACCTGGCAATTTCTCTGGTGGACATAGCTCACACTGGGTGAACCACGTAAATCTGTGTCTCTATTGTATTGTGTATCTTATGTGTTTTGTTTCCACATTTGTTTTATTTTATTGCTCCGTGGTCCTGTTTTTCTAACACGATTAGTATTGGCACAAACTGGCTTTAGCCCGACTGTTAGCTCTTGGATTATGAGCTATGTGATGAGCGCATCTTTCGTTGTTTTAATTAATGATGAGACCTCGGCCTTCTTCAACACTGAGTGGGGACTCCGCCAGGGATGCCCCTTATCGCCATTATTATTTATTTTAGTTATGGAGAACCTCAATATCCTTCTAAAAAAGAGACAAGAGCAGGGAAAATTGATAGGGGTCAAGGTTTCTCGTTTGGTCAAGATTTTACACCTCATTTTCGTTGACGATGTACTTATAATGACGAAAGCATCCATTGAAGAATGGCAGCTTGTGAAGCTCCTATTGGATCAGTTATGCAACACATCGGGTTTACAAATAAATGGTGATAAATTGATGTTCCACCATCCAGGAGTGGATGATGATGTGTTGACTAGCATTAAGGCCCTTTTTAAATACAGTTTTATGGACCTGAAGGCAATTTTATGGACCTGAAGGTAGGCTTCAAGTACCTGGGGTACTTTATCAAAGTTCAGAAGTCGACCTTCGATGAGTGGAGGTGGCTGATCATTAAGTTTGAAAAAAGAATCAAACACTTGTGTAACGTTGGTTGACTTTGGGAGGACGTTGCATCTTAGCGAAGTCGGTATTGGAATCACAGGCAGTCTATTGAATGAACCTTGCGGTGGTGCCCACCTCTGTACTTACCATAATTATACAACTGATATATGATTTTATCTAGTCGGGGGGTCATAAAGATCAAGGTTTACATGTTTGTAACTGGAGCCTTCTAGCTAAACCAAAAAGATTGGGGGCTGGGGTCTGAAATATCCTTTTCTATTTAGTCGAGCACTTGCTGTTAACTCCTTGTGGAGATTTCTAAAGGAGGATGAGATTTGGCATCGTGTAATTAAAGATAAGTGCCTTCCTTACACTTCAGTGGCTACTTGGTTTAGAACTGTGCAGGTATTACAACCAGGGGCTTCTCATTTCTGGAAAAGCCTCTTGAAATCCCTGCCCCTCTTAGCTCATTGGCTGTGCTGGTTGCCTAGAGGAGGTGCTGCGATTCTGGTTGGTGTAGATATGATACTTAGGGTGGGGTCCCTCTCCTTTCTTTCTCAGGAGCTTTTATCGGTGTTGAGGACCCACAATATTCACTATCTATACCAAGCAAAGATGCAGACTACCCGGGGTTTGATTCTTGATCTTTGGAAGACCAGTGACGATCTTGGGGTCACGAGACCTTTAGCTATGGAATGGACTAAGTACACGAGGGTGCTCTGTGGTTTGGGGATTCACCTTTGTCCAGGTGAGGATAGATTACTTTAGATGGGCGGAGATCAATCGTGCACTCTTACGACAAAAAATGTATATAATGTTGTCACCGCCAAGATGTGGCCCAAACAACTTTCGAGCTGGCAAAATCAGATCTGGACATGGGACCTAGATTTCAAGCTTAAATTGTTTATATGGCTAGTATTAGAGGGTAAGCCACTAACATGGGACACCCTTCAAAGAAGGAGGTGGATCGGCCCGGGTTGATGTTCTCTTTGTATAAGGGATGCAAAATCTATATCTCACATGTTCGTTGATTGTCTGTTCACCCGAACCCTTTGGAGGGATTTACTTGACCACTACAAAATCATTACCCCCTAGGAGGGCCGATCCATAAACAACTGCATGGAGGATTGGATTAAGAAGGAAAAGGATTTTAAAACTTTCCTAATTATAGTATGCTGGGATCTTTGGTTGGAAAGAAACAGGTGCATATTTAAGACTTTGATGCTGACTTTGAAGAGGGTCAGTATACTAGTGAGAAGCATGGTGGACAAAACTTGCAGAGTGGACATTAATCTGCTCCAACACAGGATCAAGAGGAACCCTGAGCTTATTATGGATGCAACTTGTTGGTTCGACGAAGCGTCTCAAGGTAATGGACACCTTAGCGGAGTGGGGGGCATTATTAAAACTTCAGGTAATTCTACCATCAGATGGACTCTAAATTGTGGTCGGGGTACTAATACTAGGGTGAAACTCCCGGGCCTCCTTAATTTTAGCTCAGAGATTAAACTTTTCGCAACTACATGTATTAGGAGATTCTAAGGTCATTCTTGACTGGTCCAACCAGTCATGCAACATAAACGTGGCTAATCTTATGGGCTATGGGCTGAAAGAAGAAGACTAGAGAATTGATTCAGTATTTCTCCTTTATAAAATTTGATCATATCAACAGGGAGGAAAATATGGAGGCAGATACTTAGTCCAAACTTGCTCTTCATGTACCCGAAGGAAAGCTCCATTTCAGCATTTGGCAGGATGGCCATGAAGGCCCCCCACACACTCTTTGCCTATTTAACTGAGTGTTGGCAGTGATCGATTTTTTTTTTCCCTTTTTTGGCCCTATATCAGTTCATCTATTTCTTTTGGAGTTAGTAGTTTTGAGGTATTGGGATTTGACCTCTTCTTTATTCGAGACATTGTCTATTATTCTTTTGATATATGTAACTCTATAATCTGATCTGGGACATATCCTTCATATGCTTTAAAACTGTGGATAAGTTTTGGTGATTGGTGAGATTAGTATTTTTGATGTAATATGGATAACTACATATATAATATATGGAGAAATTTTCTATTGGAAAAAAGTTATAAGCACAAAGTTTTTAATAAATATGAAGTAAACTTGGTTACTATCTTAAAACACCAAGTAAATACATCATTTGGTAGGTTTTAAATATAATAAAGAAATAGGCATTCAACCAATAGTAAAAACTCATTAATTCACCATTTAAACTTACCCTATAGTAAACCCTACTCTTTTTACATGGTAACCATAAACCAATCATTTAGTCAAAACCCTATTCCTATTACAACTAACTCATAGTCAAAACCCTACCCATAAATAATAATAAATATTAAAACTAACTCTTAAAAATACATTAATTCATCTCATATCTATAACCAATTTTGTAGTTAAAAATACCATTTATAAAAAAATTAAAAAATAATAACCATGTGAATGGTTAGAACCCTCGACTATTCCCTAAAAAGTGTAGCGTAAAAGCCCAATAATTACTCTCATACTTTCAAAATGAAACTCTCGTCCATATAATCAAACCCTAAAGTAAACACATATTTCTGATTCTCCGGAAAACCCTATACTTTATTGAAACCCTAGGGCAAATCTTCAAAGCAAAACCCTAAACAAGTACTAATTCTCCGGAAAACCCTATACTTTATTGAAACCCTAGGGTAAATCTTCAAAGCAAAACCCTAAACAAGTACTATAGATATAGATGACATCCGAAGAGAAGTGAGTACATTTCATTGTGTGGCCTTTGTTCATCTCCAAGAGGGAGCTTCAAGTGTTGTTCTGTTGAAGCACAGAGCCTTAAGTATATTGTTGAGCTCAGAAGCTTATCAGGCAGGATGGGGCATAGGAAGAGAAAGCAAAAGGCCCCAGAGGAGCCCGATAACAAGAAGGCTGCCAAGCTGAGTTCTGAGGATGATGGAGGAAACGAAGAAGCGACCACCCAAAAAATCACAGTGGAAGTAGTGCCGAAGAAAGATGAGAAACAAGAAGTGAAGAAGGAAGACGAAGATATGAAGGAGCCAACGAAAGCAGAAGGAAATGGCTCACAAAGTTCTGGAAAAAAGAAAAAGAAGAAGAAGAAGAATGCCAATAAAGGCTTGAATGAGCCGAAGAAAAATGAAACCGTAGACCCCAACGATGGCTTTGTTGATGACTACGTTTTCACCAAAGAAGACGCTGAGACGCTCATGGAAACTTTCAGCAAAGACGAGCTTGCAGATATTCTCAAATTGGCTCTCAAAAAGCATGGAGATTTAGTGAGCGAGGTTGCGAACGTTGCGCGCAAAGACTCGGCCAAGAGAAAACTTTTCGTTCGAGGGTTAGGCTGGCATACGAAGCCAGAAACCCTAAATTCCGTTTTCTCGGCTTACGGCGAGGTTGAAAAGGCCGACATTGTCATGGACAGGAACAGCGGCAAGAGTAAAGGCTTTGGCTTCGTGACGTTYAAGTCGTTTGCCGGTGTTGTGGGCGCTCTCAAGGAGCCGAACAAGAAAATCGATGATCGGATGACAGTTTGTAATTTGTCGACYGGGGTGTCGGCCCCCGCCCCCGATTCTCAACAAGTCCATGGCCGGAAGATCTACGTGGGGGGACTTCCAAAGGACGTCGACTCGGCTAAGCTTGTGAAATTGTTCTCGCAGTATGGGGAGATTGAAGAGGGGCCGTTAGGGTTTGATAAGAAGACGGGAAAATCCAAGGGCTTTGCTTTCTTTATTTACAAGTCGGAGAAGTCCGCCAATAACGCACTTGATGAGCCTACGAAGACGTTCGACGGGGCCACGCTTACCTGTAAGCTCGCCCCGCCCAAGAACAAGAATGGCATTCCGTCTGTACCGAGCAAGAATGGAACTCCGTCTATACCGACTCCGGCTCAACAGCTCGAAGGAAATATGTGGGCTTATAGTTCGCCTTTGGGAGGCTTTATTCCTGTGGGGAATTTGGGGTCTCCGCTCTTCCAGCAAGCATTTTCAAAACAACGCTGAGTAAGTTTGCTTCCTTGTTTGCTTTTCCCTTAGTTCACTTTCGATACCATCCTGATCTATATGTTCTCGTTACTTAGAATTATAATTCACAATATTATTTACGAAGTTTTTAAAATTTTTGTTCCTGTTAAATATCTCAGTTTGAAATTGTTGTGTCCACTTCCCATGTAGATTTTTCCCCTTTCGTTGTTTGTTTTTTTATTTTCCCTAGTTATGTAGAATTAAGAGACATGCTTTCAATCCTTGTTACCAGACACCTGACCAGGAGACCTGTTTCTTGTCCCATTCCTGTCTTGGCCCTACATTAGTAGATGTCAAACCTTTCATATATGCATAATATGCATAATCAGAATTTGATCAAAAATGTTTTAAAATTTTGTTTCTTTTTGTGAAACCTCTTAATCATGAAATATTGTTATCCTGTTGTTTCCTTTTCTTATGGTTGGTTTTAAGTTCTTTTCCTGGATGCATATGTTTGGGGATATGGGAACTGGTAGCCTGATTAGGAGATCATTATCTTGCTCTGTTTCTGTTCCAATCTCTTAATCATGAAATATTGTTATCCTGTTCTCTTTTCTTATGGTTGGTTTTAAGTTCTTTCCCTCGTTGCATATGTTTGGGGATATGGGCGTTTATTCTGTAACTGGCAGCCTGATTATGAGATCATTATCTTGCTCTGTTTTTGTTCCAATTTCCTGTCTTTACTGTCCTGACCAGTAGACCTGTTTCATGTCCAATTCCTGTACCCATTACTGTATTGGCGCTACATTAGTAGAATGATTACTAATCAAAGCTAATATGCATGATCAGAACTTGTTTTAAAAATTATGTTTTCAATATGTTGTTTCTGTTGTAAAATATTCTAGGTATGAAATGGTTGCCTTCCTTTACTTTTGGCGTTATCATGGTTGGTTTAAATTCATTCCAAAGTTACATAGTTTTTAGGTTATGGGCCGTCAATCTGTTATCATAAACATGATTAGGATACCACTTTCTTGTCCTGTAGTTCTATGTTCCAGCTTTCTGTATTTACTTTCACATGTAGTTCTATGTTCCAGCTTTCTGTATTTACTTTCACGATCAGTGGATCTGTTTCTTGTTCTATTCCTGTCCTGGGACTATAATAGTAGAAAACTAATCAATTTAAATACGTAATCATAATTTGATTAAAAATATGTTTTAAGATTTGTTTTCTTCTGTAAATCCTCTTATTGATGTTGTCCAGTAGATTTGTTTATGGCTTGGTTGGTTTAGAGTTGCATATATTTGTGGACGCAGGCTTTCAATCAGTTAGCAGAAGCCTGAATAGGAGACCAGTTGTTTCTCATTTTAAAAACCCTCTAGTCCTGTTTCTATTCCCAATTCAGTGTACCCTAGCTCTTAATTTCTGTAGCCTTTTTTTTTTTTGGTTGGTTTAAAGTCTGTCACGAGTTGCATAGATTGTGGTTATTAGCTTTCAATCTGTTATCAGAAGCTTGACTAGGAGACCAGTTTCTTGTCTTGTTTGCTTGTTTCTGTTCTAATTTGATGTCTTTACACAATGTCAGTACATTACTAATCAATTTAAGATGTATAATATTTGCAGATGGGAGGTTTCATGTTTCTTATCCTAAAATTTTATTGCCCTGTTCCTCCTATGATTCCTGTTTCCTATTCAGTGGACCATTCCTTGTTTCCAGTGATGTAACCTCCAGCTTCTGTAGTTTTGTTTTTCTTATGGCTGGTTTAAATTCTTTCTTAAGTTGCATAGATAAGGGGTTTTGGGATTTCAATCTGTTACGAGAAGCTGGACGAGGAGATTAGTTTCTTGCCCTGTTTCTGTTCTAATTTGCTGTTTTTATACAGTGTTAGTACATAATATATGCAGATTGGAGAATTTAAATTTCTCATCCCAAAACCCTCTAGCCATGTTTCTCGTCCCAGAACCCTCTAGCCATGTCTCATCACCAGAAGACTGACAAGGAGAGTAGTTTCTTTGCCTGTTTCTGTTCTAATGCTGTCTTTATGCAATGTCAGTACATAATTTATGCAGATGGGAGGATTTATGTTTCTAGCTATGTTTCATGTTTCTCATCCTAAACCCTCTAGCAATGTCTTATCACATTCCTATATTTAATTCAGTGTACTGTTTTCTGTTTCCATTTACAAAGCTTCCAATTCCTATTGCTTTCTTTATCTCTTGGTTGGTTTAAATTATTTTCCAAGTTGCTGTGTTGATTTGGGGTTATGGGCATTCAATCTGTTACCAGAGTGACTAGGAGACCGGTATCTTGTCCTGTCACTGTTCTAATTTGTTGTCTTTACACAATATTAGTACATTACTAATCAATTAATGTGTATAATATATGCAGATGGGAGGATTCATGTTTCTTATCCCAAAACCTTCTAGTGCTGTTTCTTATGGGCATTCAATCTGTTACGAGAGTGACTAGAAGACCGGTATCTTGTCCTGTTACTGTTCTAATTTGTTGTCTCTACACTATTAGTACATTACTAATCAATTTCTTATCCCAAAACCTTCTAGTGCTGTTTCTTATCACATTCTTATATCCAATTCAGTGTACTGTTCTCACCTTCCAGTAAATATAGCTTTCAATTCCCGTTTGGAAGTGGAGGTTGCTTTGACTGAAACTTGGGTGTTTATATGGGCTGTTAATTTTTTGTACAAAGAAGCAGTCCCCCAGCCCCGTTTCATTTACATTCTAATTTCCTATTGTTCTCTGTTTCAAGTAACATAGATTTTGATTTTCGTTTGAAAGTGAAGGTTGTTTTAATTGAAAACTTCGACTGGTCTTGTTCCAGAGGCTGTTAAATTAATTGCATCAAAGATGCATTTTTAAAATCTGATTGGAAGGGATTATTTTTGGGTGTTGTCACTTGTGTTTGTGGGTTTTAAAATTTCTTGAAAACTATGCCAGTTCAAGGACACCAGGGGATTTTGGGTGAGTTTACTTATTAGCCACTGTAGATATGTTTTTGACATGAAAATAATATTGACAACAATCTCTCTCTATTTTCACTGGTTGAGTTTTTTGATTTCCTCTTAACAGAGGAAATACAAATTAATACATTTGATGGTTCCCCAGTTATCAAAATGAGAACTAGTAGTAGCAAAAGGCAGTGTAGACTTTCTGAGATTTTGAACCATAGAAATCTGTGTACTGGATGAGTGTACTTATTATTGCTGGTCGAGTTTTTTAATCTTCTGTAACAGAGGAAAACCAAAATTATACATTGGAAGGTTCCCCAGTTATCAAAATGGGAATTAAAGTAGCAAAAGTAAGGGGTGTAGACTTCCTGAGAATTTGAACCATAGAAATCTTTACTTAATGGGAAAGGCCTCCTACCTCTTTATCCTCCTGTACTCTGAATCGAGCATATGCTCAGCTGACTCTATTAGCCTCTCGTTTATATTTCACTATTAGCCTCTTCATTTCTTTTTAGCTGCTCTTGTGCTAATGTTCTGTAAATCATGTGTGTTCTATTTGGAGTCAGTACCAACCTTCATTCATGCCATCAGTATTTTGTCCATAATTTTTAAAATTTGGCTTGGTTTTTTTGGAACTTGGTTTAGTATGAGTAACTGATTTATCATTAATGTTCTCTGTATTTGTTCTTGTTTCAGAGCTGGGCACCTACATTTTAAAGGATGGTGATAACTGAGATGTTGAAGCTATCTGAGGAATCTGCTTCTCATGTTTGTTGCTTGATGAACATCGTCATTTCATGAACATGAGTCATATTGATTCTAGGATACTGCTCTAAATTTCATACATTTGGATTGTACACCTATCAGTTTGATTTGAGTTTGTCTCATGGTTCTTAAATGGTATTCAGCAAGTTGTGTATTGTCCTCTACATTTGGTGTTGAGGATTGGTTCAAACTTGTTACTATTGCTAGAGTTCAAATTTTGTAGTTGTAGGTCGTTCTTTATTACAACTTTAAAAGCAATATTTATGGTATTTGGTGTTTTGATTATAACTTTTAGTGGTTTCGTTTCCTATTTATCCTTTCAATCTTTTCTTTTTAGTTATACATCCTTTGGTTTCGTTACTTATTTTCTTGGGATGCATGTTTAAATCTAACGTATCGATATCTATCAGAGTTAGTGAAAAAATATTTCATTTCTCTCCCCCTTTTTAGTTCCATCTGCTGACTATTCTATTTATGGAATTTAAAAGCAATATTTATGGTATTTGGTGTTTTTATTATAACTTAGTGGTTCAATATCTTATTTATTCTTCCAAATTGTTGACATGTTATCTTTTTAGTTATATACATCCTTTGGTTTCGTTACTTCTTATTCCTGGAAAGGAATGCATGTTTAAATGTAACATTGATATCTTTCAGCCTTGGTGAAAGATTTCATTTCTCCCTCCCTTTTTAGTTATGTCTGCTGAGAGACAGGCTTTTTATTGATTATTCTAGTTCTATTTTATGGGATTTAAAATCAATATTTATGGTATTTGGTGTTTTGATTATAACTCAATGGTTCCGTTTCTTATTTATCCTTTTTAGTTCTATTTTATGGTTTTTAGAAGCAATATTTATGGTATTTGGTGTTTTGATTATAACTCAGTGGTTTCGTTTCTTATTTTTCCTTTCAAATTGTTGCAATATTATCTTTTTAGTTATACATCTTTTTGTTTCCTTATTCTTCGAAAGGGATGCATGCTTAAACGTAACATATTGATATCTATGAGCGTTAGTGAAACATATTTCATTTCTCCTTCCGTTCTAGTTATGTCTTTTGAGAGGCGGGCATCTTATTGATTATTGTAGTTCTATTTTATGATATTTAAAAGCAATATTTATGGTATTTGCTGTTTTGATTATAACTTTTAGTGGTTCCGTTTCTTCTTTATCCTTTCAAATTGTGCACATATTATTTTTTAGTGATACATCCTTTGGTTTCGTTACTCTTTATTTATCGAAAGGGATGCATGTTTTAATGTAACATATTGATATCTATCTGTGTTAGTGAAGCAGATTTCATTTCTCCCTCCCTGTTAAGTTATGTCTGCTGAGAGACGGGCATTTTATTGATTATTTTATGGTATTTTTATTGTATTTAAAAGCAATATTTATGGTATTTGGTGTTTTGATTATAACTTTTAGTGGTTCCGTTTCTTATTTATCCTTTCAAATTGTTGATATATTATTTTTTTAGTTATACATCCTTTGATTTCGTTACTTCCCTTTCCTCCAAAGGGATGCATGTTTAAATGTAACATATTGATATCAATCATTGTTAGTGAAAACATATTTCATTTCTCCCTCTCTTTTTAGTTCCGTTTGCTGAGAGAGTTATTTTATCGACTATTCTAATTTTCAACCAGTGGAAACCATAACTTTAGGTAGAGAATACGTTCCTAAGAAGTTGGATCCATTGCTGTGTTTCCCTTGCATTTTATTAAGATTAAATCTTACATTAATAAGAAAATGACCAGTACATGCTTGTACTTATTTTGCAGTTTGATTATTTTAAATATACGGTCGCTGCACGGCATTTTTCGTGTAGTTTTTAGTTAATCAGACTTAATTAATATATCATCTACTGGTTTGATTATTTACTTTTGATAGTTAATTTTAAGTGGATTGGGTAATGGAATTTAGCTGCATCATATAGGATATCAGTGAGCTTCCTGGTGTTGGTCTAGTTGCTTTTTGTACACGGAGTAGGTAATGCATGTAGAGAATTTTGTTTTCTGGGTTTAATCTTCTCTTAGCACTTGAAAGTTAAAACCTATTCATCTCACTTGAACAAAGGAAGCAAGTATTTGGAATCACTGGAATACCGAGCATATATAATTAAAGAAATAAATCATAAAATTGTGCGGCCACTTAGCTGGGAAATAAGATGTTTGGTTGGCAGTTGATTAGTTATATGAAAAACTGGTGTGTAGTTAGATAAGCTGTTTTTTGTTGTTTCGTAGACTTTGCACGATATACTGTAATTTTTATTGAAAGGTAGTCTGAGATCACCCCTTCTCCAGAAGAAATAATATTTTATCTCAGTATTAATATCTTGTTTGTTGATAGACCATTGCTTTAAATAAAGCCATTTTCCAATTTACCTGTTTGTTATTTGCACTTACTGTAATGAATTTGCCAGAATTTAAAGTCAACACTGGTTTGTCATCATTGCCCGACCTGTTTGCAGTTAATTACAAATCAGTGTACTGGTATCATCGTTAATTACCGTCTGTTGTATATGGGGTGCTCAAATCAGTTCATATTTTTGATGAGGGTGGTTTTTTTAACAAGTATCATCGTTAATTACCGTCTGTTGTATATGGGGTGCTCAAATCAGTTCATATTTTTGATGAGGGTGGTTTTTTTAACAATTTAAACTTTCACCTTTTTCATATTTCTTTACTTTTACCTTTTTCACATTTCTTTACTTTTACCTTTTTCATATTTCTTTACTTTTACCTTTTCTATTTTTCTTCCAAAAATCCATTTTTGGTTTTTTCAACAAGTTAAACTTTCCCCTTTTCCATTTTTTTCTTCCTAAAATCCAATGATATGGAAGTTTAAAATGGGTCAAAACCTGAGTCAACATTCCTATTATTCCATAACCAGAGTTCCCAACAATCAGTGGGAAATCCAGACTTTCAACATGGTTTCTAGTTCCTACCAGATTCAAGGGCAAATTTTGGCGAATAATGAAGTCTCTTATTACACCCCTTGTACCTCCCTACCAGATTCAAGGGCAAATTTTGGCGAATAATGAAGTCTCTTGGTATACCCCTTATCCCTCGCTTATTGAATGTGGCAAAAAAGATGTCTGATAGTGTAGGTTCTTGATCTCTATGCACTTTAGTATGATATCCTGTGCGCTCTAGTATGATATCCAAGTCTGATTTCACCAAAGGTATTAAATAGGAAAAGCAGATTCTCTGATAAATGAGCCTAGAAATAAAACTAGGGTTAAGATGGTAAAAGGAGTAGAAAGAAAATTAGAGTAAAGATGCCAAGAACGGATATATGATAACGCGAATTTTTAGGAATTGATCTGATAAAGATGCTAGAGCTTATCGCAGCTATCCATCGCAATTAGAGCTTATTGTGGCATTTTAGTGCTAGTATCAATGGTGCTTTAAGTTCTATTTGACTAACAGCTATCTCTTTCTATGCGGTGGTAGCTCTTCAAGCTCTAATTTGCTGGATTGTCATCTCCTCTATTAAAACAGTGGAACAAGCCACGCCAGTAATGCATATTTATGCTCAACAGGCATCTCATTCTTTGCAATGGTATCTGTTTATTTGTTATTGGTGTTTTGTTACTAAAGAGTATCAAAATTCCCTACTTAAGGATTGTGTAATTTAAATAGTAGACAAGAGGAAGAAGTTAGAAAGCCATGCACAAATAGATGATTCTTCTATTCTATTTCGTGCAAAATAAAAGGATGCAATATACCAAAGCACACGATACAACAAAAAAATTATTTCGAGCATAAATAAAAGATGTTTCTTTGGAGTGATAAACTCATTATTTATGAATTAGCTTTTATCTTGAAGGGGTATTTTACTTGGATTGAAGTGACATCCTTTCCAATGGTTATTGTTGGAGACGAGTATTTTGTAATTATTGTGGAGTCCAGTTTAAAAGTATATAGAAACTATTGTAAGTGAAGGCTTTCTTTTGAAAAAGATTCAAGATGGTATTAGAAACTGGAAGGATATGTACATTGCCCATTGATTTGATCATAAGATTGGGGGTACTTGGTAAGAGGAGACTTGTTTTTCTATCTCTACCTGTTGTTTACCCATTCAAGATTTTAAAATTGAGTATCATTAGTTTTTCAATATATTGATCACTTTGTTTCTCTGTAATGGTATTGATACTTTGTCACAATTATTAGTGGTGCTGAGCTAGTAATTGTAAATTATCTTTTCTCAAAAATATTGAAAGCATCTTTAACTATGTATTTTCGAGTGTTGATTCTTTTGATGATGAATCTGCCCATCAAAATCGATCTGTTAGTAGCGGAAGGAAATCTAAGGGAAGAGAAACTGGTTGAGTAGCAAAGGAACATGAGTTAAAGTCAATCTGTTAGTAGAGGAAGGAAATCTAAGGGAAGAGAAACTGGTTGAGTAGCAAGGGAACATGAATTAGTAAGAATACCAAAATAAGTTGCATTCAAATTTTTGATGGAGGTATTGGCGAGTTTAATTGATTCGACTTTTTTCCAAGGGTGACTTATTAGTGGCAATGAAATCATCCTTAGCTCTTTGTGACGCCCGTAGTTTTGAAATTAACATTGAAACTGTATCTTCTTGAATTGCTTAGTTCAAAAGATACTATGGTGTTTGATTAACAAGTTGGATAATTAGCTTCTTCTTGAATTGCTTAGTTCACATTTAAAGACACTATGGTTTTGATTAACAAGTTGGATAATTAGCTTCAAGTTGATACTTGATCTTGTAGTGAAAGTTGATCCATTTAAATGCCAATGTCGATCTTTTTGTTAAAAACATTTTAGATTTGTAAATCTGTACATATTCATGGTCATTAAGATCACTCAAATCTCTTATCTCTTAGTACATATTATATCCGGCCTTACAAAGCCCCAGGAAAGTCTAGGTCACTTTACACAGCAAKGATCTAGTCAAATGTTTTAATAGGAGAGCCAAGCCTGGGACATTGCCAAGCCAAGGAGCATATATATGGCAATAGGACCTTCCCAGTCACAACTCCATAGAGTCGTGAATGCCAATAGTCGAACCGATAACGCCTGCCCGAGGGTTCTTTATCTCCCTCCTACAGTCCCCTCTCCTTATAGACGTGAAAATACGAATACCACCCCTTATATCATGTTCATAAGGGACCTGAGCATCAACAAGTTGTGAATGTTTCAAATTTTTTATTGAATGTTTCAAATTTTTTATTGAGTTTATGGTCTCATATAGTGAATATTTATTTTATATAATAATAATAATCTAATTTTAAGGTCATGGCCAAGCCATACAACAAATTGGTGTATGAGACCTTTTTGTTTGTGGGACAAGGGACCTCTTTTGCTCAACAATTTGATTGCTAAAGTTTATATAGGTATACATACCCTACCCTACCCTCCTTTGAATTTGAACTTATATTATGTTTTAGTTGAGTAAAAACTTACATATATGAGGTGTCAAGATTGAAAAAGGAAATGAAAGGTCACGTTCACCTTATATTCAATACCTTTGAGGGGCTCTTCAATTATTAACTCCATTAAATATTTTTTTTTTTAACATTTTCATGTTGCTATTTCATTGCTACCGTGACGTGGTAACAACACTCAACTAATGAAGTATTCCTTGGATGGTAACTGTCTAAACTTACTTATCACTATGTCAAATTTGCAATATCATAATGCATGTTCTTTCCAATCCCTTATAAGCTTTTGATCATGAGGGCACCTAGTGGATGGCAATCAATCATTCATTCATCCATTATGATGACACCATTCTTTTTTGTGATGAAATGCACATCCTGGGAAACCCTTCGAGCATTTGCCCTCATTTTGACGATGGTACCTAGGGTAAATTGGCTAGTTGCAATTTTGGCAACCTAACTTAGCAGGGACATCCAGTGAGACCCACAATATTTCACAAAGACAATGAGCCTAGGGACTTGACCCTTCAACCTTCGACTTGTATTTCACAACACTCAACAACATGAGCTAATCCACTAGACTATAATGACACAATTCTAAAGGTAGTAGCATGTTTTTATCATATATTCTCTCATTTAGTAGGATGACACTATTTTATGGTGTTCAAATGTTTTTTTCTTTGTTTGTATCCATTATTTTGTTTGGTGGATTTGTTGTTCATACATGTAAATGTGGGTATAATGATATCCTTTAAGGCATCTTTGTTCCATACTATAATTGGAGGAATGCACATTAAATGAAGCATTGACTTATCGATTAGGATCATTGCTTTGCTTGACCCTTATTTTTTACAAAATATTTTCAGGTTATCAAAGGCCATTAGGACCATCTCTTTTATGAACACATGCAAATCAATTAAATTCTTGAAGGTCAAGAAATAATGGTAGTTCAATCCAACCATAGAGGCTTTGGTTATCAAATGGGGTCATTGTTCAACAACAACATTTACACCATGAACTTTGTGTATGGAGAACTTGTAAATCTTAACATGATTTCTATTGATTTTGTAGATTAAATACGTTCTTGAAGGTCAAAAAATAATGGTAGTACGGTCCAATGATAGAGGCTTTGGTTAATCTAATGGGATTGTTGTTCAATGACAACATTTACACAATGAGCTTTATGCATGAAGAAGAACTTGTAATTCTCAACATGATTTCGGTTGATTTTTGTTGCCGCATAGTGTCCATCATTGTGCCTTTTGTAGCTTGATCGTTCAATGGTGTTAGGTTGTGACTAGTGTATGGATTTCGCACTTCAAACTCCCTATACACTTACTCTCTTTGATGTGGGGAGAGTATCTATTGTGCACTCACCATACTTGCACTGCATGTGGATGACCTTCCACTTGTCATTGCGACAATTGAATTATGTTGGTTTACCTTATCTTACATGCATGATTATTTCCTATCCACATGATGTCTAGTGCCATGATAAAGTACTCTTGTCTCTGTCCCCTTTTGTTTTTGGCATTTTGCTGCAAGTTTGACTTCACTAGACCCTTTGGCTTCTCTATTTGGGACATATTTTAGGTGATTGAATTAGTATGATGCTCCATGCCTTTGATTTGGTTTGTAGCTAGTTGGAAATGCCCCATTTTTGGTTTTCAACACCCCAAAATCCTTTTTGCATGCTTTTCAAGGGGTCCATTTGGTTAAACTAACTTTAACCCTCTTGGGTTTGGTTTGAGGTGCGAATCACATATGCTTTGTACCATACTGCATTTGTCTCGAGGCTTGTGGATCAAAGTGCATACTTTCACAGTGTTACATGTGGTATGCCCATGGAAGCAATAGTTCCATATTTAAAACTTGTGGATTGATTTGCATAGAAAGATCACAATTTCCTACATTCACCCATGCCCTTATGACATTCCCAAATCTATTTAAATCACCTCTTAGATTTTTTTCGAGGGCGTCTTTTCTCATTCTTTTATACACCATTACTATGTTGGAATAATGTTGGACTTGTGATCTAGCACTCTTGCCCTCACTTATCATGCTCTTGGATAACTTGGACCTTTATCTCCTTCAACATTTCAACTGCAGGAGACTTCATCCACAAGTTCTCTTCATTTGCTTTTTTTCTTCTTTGTTGGATTGGTTGATTATTCTAAGGTGTATTTGACATTATCCCATATGCACATTTTGGTCTTCCAACATCACCAACTCAAGGGAGGTCTTGACAAAACTTGTGAATGACAAAGAAACCTTCCAACTTAAGGTACATGGGTCACTAGACTTGCATCTTAGGGTTCCATATTTTGTGTGTGGTTGATTACTTATGTATTTCTTTCATTGTTTTTGTTTGAATATATTATATCTAAGTTTGTTTTCCAAGATGAATCTCGAGCAACGAAGTTTGTTATGTAGGTCCATTTTCCTCTCTTGGATACTAGCTACTTGTGCTTCTTCCCTAGTCCAAGTAGCTTTCATTTATTTTTTTGTTTATCTCATAACCTAGTTAATAGCTTCGTCTCATCTAAGGAAATGAATATATTGTAGGACCTCCTTCTATTTGCCTGCTTATTGGATGTAAAGGGGTAACTGATTTAATGCTTATTACTTGTTTGTATGAAATTGAAAAGTGGAATTATCTATCTCTCTCTCTCTCTCACACACACACACATTTCAATTCTCTTTTGTAGATTGACACACCAATAGTTTGAAAGAGAATAAACACTAGTTTACCTATCTTTGTGTGTTAATTTGTTGTCATATTGACTTGTGCAATAACTATGAGAGATCGATACTAACTAGGCCCTCACATATTCAACTTCTTAGCTCTAATTAACCTAGTGGCCTATTTCCTTCCCTCTCTTCTCTTCTTTTCTTTTCTTTCCCTAGTTTTCCCACCTTCTCCTAGAACTCCATCAAAGACTCCACTCTCTCCTTTTTTGATCCAGACTCTGAGCAGAATGAAATGGCTACAGAGTATTAACAGGGGCTTAACACAAGATAATAGAGATACAGTGAAACTGGTTTTTTATTCAATAAAGAAATAAGCTGAAACTGTAAAAAGCAGCGTAAAGAAGCTTGTTGGAATGGTGGTGGCTTATCTCTGAGAAAAAATGTGACAATTGTGCTCATTCACAAGAAGATGATTACAATGAGGCTTTGAAGACCTTTTTACAATAAATAAGAATGTCAAAAACCCTAGACATCTAAAAACTTAACCCTAGGAGATGAAGTGCCAAAAGTCATGTGGGCCCTGTTGTTGTCTTTATACACACTTGCAAACGTGAGCTAAGTCCGACTCACTTAGTGTGTCCTTGGAGACACAATGCCTAGGTTCACAACCCACATTGTCACTTTGACTAGAACCTCTTCCGTTTAGGCTTACTCCTAGGGGGTAGTCCCTAGTTTCTAGATTAATTTTAGAGTTGAGTTCTAGGAGTTGATTTTACTTATTTACAAGGTTTAGGGGTTTCTAATCCTAGGATGCACAAACAACAATGCAAGATGCAAGGTTTAGTATGTTAAGCAAGACCTTTCCTAGGGCAATTAAGACTAGTGCCTAAGATTGGGCAATGGGTCAACGAAGCTAAATGGTTGTTCGTTACAAATAGATTACAATATTACTTACAGGAGAATAACTTGATCAAATAAATATTAGACACAAGATTTACAATTTAAAGAATGCTAAAATACAACACAAGAAGCTAACCACTTTATTTATTTGTGTTTGTGCAGGATATAAAAAAGATTGAAGCATCATATAACATTATCATCAAAGCATCAAGATCATTATCATCAATACATCAAGAAGAAGATTTATAAAGTTAAGCACAAGTATCAAAGATGAAGATCAACCACTCTTAATTATTAAACCCACAAGTGTTTAAAAATTTAAACCCAAGGTTGAGATGTTAAACTTTCTTAAGGTTGTCAAATTTTATTAAGTTTTCACCAAAGCCTTCTCCTCCTATTGCCAAAAATTTGCTGGATGCTCAATAAGTGTTGCCACCCTAGCTTTGCAGGGCAGCCCTAAGACAAGAGTACTTCCTGGAGAGGACACATCCTATGCGCCGTGAGACAGTCCCCTGCCTACACCCTCTGTTGTTTTCCTCAAGTCCTTTTTTAGATGGTGAAGATGGTGGTCTAAGGTACCCTAAAGAGTCTATTAAATTATTATATAAGTTAGGTAGACTTTTAGGAGTGTTTAGGAGTGTTTTAAGAGTTTTATGACACTTTTTAATGACGATTTAGTGACTTGGCCGAAACTCACTTCAGCCTTGGAGATGTGTTGATTTAGTTAAAAATTTAAGAGCATTAACACATGCATATGTCACTAGATTACACAATTAGATAGCTTGAAATAATAACAAAGACAAGAACAACTTGCCAACTAATAGAAGATATGCAATCACACTTATACCATGTTCAATAGCATTTAAATAAGAACATTTAGTGTGAAAGAGAAAAAGATTTAGATGTGCCTACTTATCAACAAGTTATTTCAAGTATGTAGCATCAATGAAAAATAACACCATCTACTTGTTGAAGCTTCTAAACATCAAAGATTATAGATCTAAGCATGAAACATAAATATAAGCATTTGTAGTGAACTAAGCATGCATGAGATCTAATTAAGTTAATTTAGGTGCCCAATAGGCTTAAGCTAGGGAATTATAAAGTGTATTAGATCTAGAATATTATAACATTAAGCACTTAGATCATTAACCATAAATTAAAACCCTAACCTAACTTTTTCAGGTGTTCCTCTCCCAAATAGGTAGGCAATTTAATTAACTTGCTTAATTAAAAATTACTGAGAAAGAAGAGAAACAAGCAAGCCAAGAAGAGGAAGCAAAAGAGAGAAACAAACCAAGAAGCAAGCAAGAAGCAAGCAAAGGGGGAAGGCAAACAAACAAACCCTAACAAGCAAACAAGCAAACCCTACCCCACGTCCCAGGTTTTGGGAGATACCATTTATCTCACAAACCCTCACGTCCTAGAAAGGAAAAGGCAAGAAGAGCAAGATCTTGATCAAACCCTAACCACCCCAAGGCTCACACATGGGAGGAGGCCATACCACTCCTCCCCCCACCACTATGAGCCACTACAAGCAAATAAAAAGAGAAAAAGTGAAGGAAAACACTAAGAAATTGAATGAGGAAGGTTGATAAATAACTACCAATCCCTTGGGGGTCTTTGAGTGTTGTGTGGATGCCTTTGGGTAGCTAAAACCCCTCTCAACCAGATCTGAATCTGCAAAAACCAGCAAGCATAGACACACAACAATACCAATGAAGAAAAACTTTTGTTTTTTTAGGGCAAAAATTTTGTGAAAAATTTATATTATGATAACCATAAGACTATATTATGCTAGCTGAAGTATGGATTGTAACAGAGATATAAAGAGAAAGAGCAATAGAAGAAGATTTCTTGGAGTGTTTGAAAATTTCAAAGGGAGACTCTTCCAATAGGCACCCTAATGAAACCCTTGAAGTTCAACCTGCAAAACCTAACACAATAGCATGCATACAATTGGATAATATGAAGGGTTAAACTAATAAAGTGAAATACTTGCACCCTATCTAGTTAACCACATATAGATCTACAAGACTATTTTTTGCAAGATCTACTCAAATAAAATACTTTACCTAAGATCCATTCATACAACCATCATATCAAATTAAAGCAAGTTTACCTCATGTGTTGTAAGAACCAAAATACTTTAGATCTTCCCAAAATCCTCTAAAGCTTCTTTTATTATTGCATCAAGAAATGAGATCTTGGAGAAATACTTGCTCCAAAACCCTAAGATAAGAAGAATGAAAATGGATGGAATGGAGAGAAAGAGAGAGAGAGTGGAAAATCAAGTAGCATAACACTAGCTCAATATATAGTATTTTGGAAGTGAGGAAATGAATCTATTTATACTTGGAGAGACAAACCTACCTCTCTTGGATCAATGCTAAGTGTTCATCACGAAGCAATAGAGTAGATCCCTAGGCTAGAGCGCACCATCTAGGGTTAGATCAATAGATCTAGGGTGTAAATGAGTGTGGGAGGTGTTGGGATCACACAAAAGTGAAGAGGGAAGCCATGCGATTTGTGCCATGGAAGAGAAAAGGTCAAAATAATTTTTTTAAAATTATTTTGAATTTTCCTAGTGGAGGGGTGTAACTATCTTAGGAGAGCGCACCACTTGGGATGAGGAGAAAGAATGGAGGGTGAGATGAAGGAGAGGGTTTTGGGTTGAGGCAAGGAGGGAATGTGAGGGGTCAAGTGAGGCACACAAAACAAGAGGGTCGTCCCATCTCCCTTTAGAAACTATCCACCACGTTTTTACCAAGGAAAAAACGTCAATCCCCCTAGGGGGGCGTACCTTTTGAGTGAAAAGAGAGTGTAAAGTGTTAGAAGAGGTTGGAAAAGGTTGGGTGGGTTATGTTATGCTTAAGGGGTCTCTCTCTAACTATTATTCACCATTTTACATCCTCCTAACTCATTATTACAATGTTACATTTTTGCCATGTTTGGACTTTAGTAATTAAAATTGCTGTTTTAGACTGACTCACACTCCGGGTGGACAAGCCCATGGCTAAAGTTATTTCACTGAGCTGAAACTTGGTCCATGGATGTGGGGGGTGCTATTCCATTTATTTTGAGCACAAATATTCCTATCAGAAGTCCAAGGACCTGGTTTTTACAATTATTGCTAAAAAATAATCAATTAATTAAATAATTAAACCTCCAAACTTAGGGAAATTTAATTAAAAATTAACTAATTAAAAAAAAAACTAACTTAGATTTGACGAAATTCTGCGAAACTTTCTAAGATGTCTTGCATGGTCATTTACAATGATTCTCTACAATAGTTACCAAAAGATAAGCCCACTAGAACTCCGTTCACCACTTTGTAGGAATTATTGCAAGTGTGAGGGAAAAACTCAAGGGAAATCAATAACGCTGAAAAGACCAATTGATGACCTGAGGATAAAAAACCCTCGGTGAAAGGAACCCTCCCAGTGAACCGATCCCAAGGTAACTGACCTAGACATGACTCATGCAGACCTATTACATTATTAACCCTCGCAGGGGTGCAGAAATTCCAATTACAAAAAGAAGTGTTGGGGCCAAACAATGCCCTGTAGAACCAAAGTCTTTGACAAATGAGTATCTGATGATGCATCTCTTCATGGCACATGGAGTTGACCACCTGTATTGGAGAGGCGGTCAACCTCTGGCTCCACATGGAGACGTGTGTTTGATCTTCTCACTCGAGACGAAGAGCATACGAGAATCCAACACCTACAACGGAGTGCTCACCAATAACCAACATAAGAATACATATATACACGATTAAATAAATGAATGCTATATACAACATTTACATAATGAAATAACTAAAGTACAACATCATTATTTTACAACAAATGAAATAGATGATACATAATTTTTTTTAAGTACACATTTACATAATGAATGAAATAATACAAAAATAAAATACAAGGAAAAGGGTTAGAGATACATTACAGAGGGTGTCCCTTTGGACACCAAGTTGCCCCTCATCTGAAGAAAAGTTTGAGTTGCTGCCCATTCCTCGGAATGTTAATGGGCTCACCATCCAAATGGTTGAGATGAAAATAATTCGGACCTGCTATTTCTCTGATCAAATATGGCCCTAACCATAAGCTGTCAAATTTTCCGTGCTTTCCCAGTTTCTCTCTGCCTTTATCCCATAACAAAACTGTATCCCCGATCATGAAATCCATGTGTCTAGCTGACCTATTGAAAGCTTTCTTTATCTTACTCTGATTTTTGCAATTCTGATCATAAGCCTTTTGTCTGATTTCATCTAACTCAATGATCTGATTGAGCCTATTCTGAACTGCATCCTACTATGTGGAAACATCCTCAACTTGACCCATAAGTAGGAAATCTAAGATGCACTGGAAACCTAGCTTCCAATCCATACACTAACTCAAAATGACTCTTTCCAGTAGCTTCTTTCTTTGTTATTCTGTCGGCCCATAATGCATGTTTGATTTTACTATCCCAAGATCTGTTATTTTCACCAATGATTTTTTTAACAATGGTCATTAAGTTTTTATTACTTGATTCAACTTGACCATTTTTTTGGGGATAATAATCTGATGCATGTGATAAGATAATACCATATTTGAAGCAAAAATATGATATCTCGGTTGAACAAAAGGCCTTGACATTATCTGTAACTATCTTTGATGGGACCCCAAATCTAGTTATGATTCTGTCTTCAAGGAAATCCATCACTACCTTTTCAGCTGTTGACTTTGTAGGAATGGCTTCAACCCATTTTGTAAAGTAATCTGTGGCTGTGAGAATCCATGAATAACCATTACTTGAATTATCACTAAACTTCCTGATGAAGTCCAAACCCCACTGCTGAAAAGGTGCTTCAACCACCACTGGTTGCAAAGAGAGTGATGCTAATTTCTGCTTTGCTGTGAAAAGATGACATGGCTCACATTTATGAACAAGATGATGTACATAAGAAAATAGAGTGGGCCAATAAAATCCTACTCTAAGGATTTTGTGGGTAGTAGTTTTAGCAGTAAAGTGTCCTCCACAAAACCCTCCATGGAATTCATCCATTAGTTTCTTTGACTCAATGTCATCCACACATCTAAGGATAACCCCATCAGGATTTTTCCATCCTAATCCATCTCTAGTAAGGACATACTTAGAATATTTTAACCTCAAATCCCTTTTCTTGTGTCCTACTAGATGCCTTAGACAGTTAGATTTTTAAGATAGAAGATGACGTCTGTATACCAATCTACTTGTTCAAGTTTCAATAAGTTAGGATGCCATTCTTCATTATTGATTTGGTTAACCATATCCAAGGATTTCTCATTACTTTCTGTCAACATTTTAGCCAAGCCTTGACCCTTAATCAATTTGGTTGGTTTAATTTCCAAATCATACTCTTGGATCTTAGCAATCCATCTACCCCTTGAGCCTAATCCTTCCACCTGAGATAAAACATCTTTAACCACAGAATTATGAACATAACCAATCACCTTGGAATATCCAATGAAGACTTTGAAATGTTTGAGTGATTTGATTAAGGCATAAGCTTGCGTCTCAAACATGGGATATTTTAATTTCGAATTTTGCAAGGCCCTACTCATATATGCAATAGGTTGATCATGGCCTTGATCATTTTTCTGAAGCAACACACCAACAATAGTATCTTCAGAGGCAAAAGAGAAAATCTGAAAGTCTTTCTCATAATTTGGGCTGATAAGGACCGAAGCTTCACATATGGCAGTCTTAATCTGTTCAAAATCTCGTTTACTTTCATCACTCCATTCAAATTTTACATCCTTCTTACGCAGTTTATATATAGGTTTCATGATTTCAACATAGTTTGGAATGAACCTATGGACAAAATTGGTTTGTTCTAAGAAGGATTGGAGAGCTTTCTTTGACATAGGCAAATGAACCTTACTGATGGATTCAACTCTCTCTGGGTCTATCTTGACCCCATCTTTTGTAATTATGTGGCCCAATAATTTACCTTCAGTCACCCCAAAGACTGACTTAACAGGATTTAGAGAAATCTCAAACTCTCTACATTTGTCCAAAAATTGCCCAAGGTGATTAATATGAGTTTTACCATCCTTAGAAAAGACTGTTAGATCATCTTGATATATTTCAATCAGTTTACCAATCAACCCCCTGAAGGCATAATCCATAGCTCTCTGAAAAGTAGTTCCAACATTTGATAAACCAAATGGCATTCTGAGATATTCAAAAGTTCCCCATGGAGTAGTAAAAGTAGTTTTATGCCTACCTTCTGCTTTAAGTATGATTTGATTATAACCTGAGAAACCATCAAGCATGGAAATCATTCCTGAACCTGTAACCCGTTGACGTAAAGTTTCCATCTTGGGTAGGGGATAGTTGTCTTTTATGCAAACAATGTTCAAATTCCTGAAGTCAATACAAATTCAGATATTTCCATTCTTCTTCCTAGCAACAACCAAGTTTGAGCACCATGAAGAATATCTAGTCTGATCAATGATGCTGGCCTCTAACATTTTCTGTAACTCCTATTGAACCAAAGGAGCTAACTTGGGGTTTAACTGTTTCAACTTTTGTCTAAAGGGCTTAGTTTATTCCCTGAGAGGAATCACATGCTGAATCACATCCTCCCTATAGACTTTGAGCTCATCATAACTGAAAGTCAAGACATCCCTATATTCTTTTAATAACTCGACAATTTGAATCCTTTCCTCTATAGGGGTAGTCTTGTCTATTTTTACCATCCTAGGTTCTTCACTTTTTCCAATGTTAATTTCCAAGTGGTCACATAGCTTTTTCTTTAATTCTTTTTTTTGTTTGTGACCATCTTGTCTGTCAAAGTCCCTTTCCAAGGACACAACTCGCCTAGGGGTTGTTTTCAATTCATTATCATTTCCTGTATAATTACAACCCTCCTTTTTAATGATGATGTCCAAATCTAAAAATTCATGCATGTGGGTCAAAAATTTAATCATGTGTTTGTCATCATCAAAAACCCGCCAATGATCTACATTATTAAGAACCGGGGTCGAAAAATTACTTCCACTGAAATATTCTCATCATTCAAACCATCAAATTGAAGTGTGGAAGCGGCTATTGCAAGTTCGTCTACCTTTGAATTCTGCTCTCTAGGAATAGCAATTAAGTTGAAAGCATCTAGATCATTTAGTGAGTCCAAAATTGCATTCATATATCCTTTTAATCTTTTCGAATTGCAAGCAAACTTGTTCTTTAACTGTTGTATGACCAAGTTTGAATCCCCTTTGATATTTAAACATTTTACACCTCTATCTTTGCAAAGTTCCAAACCAAGGAGGAAAGCCTCATACTCAGCCACATTATTAGTTGCATCAAACTCCAATTTATAAGAAAATTTCAACACTTCGCCATTTGGAGCTTGAAGCACAATACCAACACCTTTTCCTGCTCTAGAAAAAACACCATCAAAGTTCATGTACCACACCTTGTCTAATTCACTATCTTGAACTGTTTTTTCAAAAGACACAATAGAATTAGACAAGATGGCATAATTACCAAGACCTTCATCAGTCCATATTAACTCATTCTTGGGATTCTTGGAATCTTCAACGTGATACTTCCTATACACTTCCCTATTTAACTTAAAAGTATTTCCATCTGGGGTAGGGAGAGTAGCATAAGATAAATCCATTTGTAAACTACCACCCAAATATGTAGCTACTCTTCTATTCAATAACATTCCCCAAGCATCCGTAACATCAATCACCACAATATCCATTTCAAACATGATATCCGGAAAAATTGCTAAGTGTACTTGCAAACCTTTAATCAATCCATGCACTTCTATCGTTTGACTATCCAAGGCACAAATGTTGTGGTAAGATCTTGATATTCTTAAGTTTAACTGTTCCATTGCCTTCTTAGTAATAACATTTGAGCTTTCTCCTGAATCTAGCATGCAATTGTGTAACACTTTGTCGTTCACAAGTAAAGAAAGGTAGAAAGACAAATTCTTTTCATTCTTCCTATCCCAATTCTGTAAAATCATTGGTGCATCCTGGTAAGCCACGATTGACTGTTTCTCAACAACACTTTTAGGAGGTTGTTCAATGGCTTTAAGTAGCTTTTCCTTCTGTGAAGGAATCTTCATGATTTCTGATACTGGCACTAACACTTTTGCATTACTCAACCAACCACCTAAGTCAAAGTTTAAGTCTGCATTGTTGGGCATATTAGACTTAAGAGGAGTTGATGATACTTTAGGGGCATTAGTTTGGCTTTTATCTTGACTTTTATTTCCACCCCTTTGGTATGTCATGCCTCTAAACTTAGCCATCTCTGCAACTTGTTGGGGAGTGGGCTTGGGCCCATACTTTTCTGTAGCTTTATCAATATTACCATTCATAAAGTTTTCACTACTTTCCTAATCATTGGAGTCATTCCAATCATTTATGCCACCATTGAATCTTTCATCACACATATTAACTTGTTCATTTCCTTGGTTTCCATATTCATTTTCACACTCCTCAAGGTAAACTAAACAAGTCGATTCCTCATGAAACTCACCACAAGGTCTACAATAAGGTATAGAGTGATGTTGTACCAAGTTGGTGGATTCAAAAGGATTTGGTAGTCTTTGATCATTTTGGGGAGGTCTTCTTGGCCACCTATTATTTGTCTTGTGTTGTTGTCTATTAACTTGGGACCTCTCCATAGTGATCGCTTTCTGCAAAGCATTTATTTGATTGGCATGACTYAYTTCCATTTGCTTGATYAATTGAGTCAACTCTTTGATTTMTTTAWTCCCATCAYTTGATGATCCTTGACCCTCATCCTTCTTCTTCTTTTCATCATTACCCTTTGAAGAAGAACCTCTAYTGAAACCAGGAATGTTGGATTTCCTAGCTTCAAGCATATTTTGCTCAATCCTGATTGCTKTTTYCTTGTGCTGCAGGCAAAGTTTGAGGATCCTTATCTCTTAAATCATATCTCATTTCACCCTCAAAAGTCTCTATATAATAAATCAAAATTGCAGTATCCAGAGGCTTAACATCTTGATGAAGGCTCTTTACCACACTATTAAACTTAGTGTTAAATTATAACACAGTTTCATTTTCCTTCTTATGACTAGTGGTAGGATCTCCCAACTGAAATCTATGATCCTTTTGGTCACCTCATCTCTTCCTAAACTCATCCAATATTGAATTAAGGGTAGCAAACTTGTTGGTAGGAAAATCTGAAAACCATTCACCAGCATCTCTTTCTAAAGAAAAGACAAACAAGGTCATCTTCACATCTTCTTTGTCATGACCCTACTTCAGTAAACACTTGTCAAAACTTGAGATATGGGACCTGGCACTTATAGCATTGTTCCCATGAAAAATGGGCAACTTGTCAATGGCTTTCTCTGGAACATCATGAGGGGAACCCTGAATGGCTGCAAGGTTCAAATGACTCAAACATGAAGTCATTGTTACATTAGTATTATTAGTGGGATTATTAACAATTGGTTGATTATTAGTTTGGAAAAAGAACTGGATATCGTTGAGTGCTTCCTCCCTAAGACTTTCAAGTAGTCTCCTAGGAGCTAAGTGGTTTAGTCTTCTCCTATAAACCTTTTCAGGTTCCAGAAAAGAATAAACCACTCTGTGTGAAGTGCTCCTAGTAGTATACCTGCTAGATTTTTTCAATGGAGTCGCCACTTAGATAGGAATCACACAAAGCTAGCCAATCACAAGTTCAAATAATTTTAAGGCCTAAATTTTTTATTCTAAGTTCTTAAAGAATCAATTTAAAGTCGTTAAGACCAAGGATAAATGACTTGTCCCCGACAATGACACCAAAGATGTTTCCATCCTTATACACACTTGAAAACATGAGATAAGTCTGGCTCACGTAGTGTGTCCTTGGAGGCACAATGCCTAGGTTCACAACCCACGCTATCACTTTGACCAAAACCTCTTCCATCTAGGATTACTCCTAGGGATGCCAAGGGGGGTAGTCCCTAGTTTCTAGATTAATTTTAGAGTTAATTTCTAAGAGTTGATTTCGATTATTTACAAGGTTTAGGGGTTTCTAATCCTAGGATGCACAAGCAACAATGCAAGATGCAAGGGTTAGTATGTTAAGAAAGACCTTTCCTAGGGAAACTAAGACTAGTGCCTAAGATTGGGCAAGGGGTCAACTAAGTTAAAGGGTTGTTCGTTACAAATAGATTACAATATTACTTACAGAAGAATAACTTTATCAAATAAATATTAGACACAAGATTTACAATTTAAAGAATGCTAAAATACAACAAGAAGCTAACCACTTTATTTATTTGTGTTTGTGCAGGATATAAAAAAGATTAAAGCATCATATAACATTATCATCAAAGCATCAAGATCATCATCATCAATACATCAAGAAGAAGATTTATAAAGTTAAGCACAAGTATCAAGGATGAATATCAACCACTCTTAATTATTAAACCCACAAATGTTTATAAATTTAAACCCAAGGTTGAGATGTTAAGCTTTCTTAAGGTTGTCAAATTTTATTAAGTTTTCACCAAAGCCTCCTCCTCCTATTGCCAAATAACTACTGGATGCTCAATAAGTGTTGCCACCCTAGCTTCTCAGGTCAACCCTAAGACAAAAGTACTTCCGAGACATGACACATCCTGTGCGCCGTGAGACAATCTCCTGCCTACACCCTCCGTTGTTTTTCTCAAGTCCTGTTTTAGATGGTGAATATGGTGGTCTAAGGTACCCTAAAGAGTCTATTAAGTTATTATATAAGTTAGGTAGACTTTTAGGAGTGTTTAGGAGTGTTTTAAGAGTTTTATGACACTTTTTAATGGTGATTTATTGACTTGGCTGAAACTCACTTCAGCCTTGAAGATGTATTGATTTAGTTAAAAATTTAAGAGCATTAACACATGCATATGTCACTAGATTACACAATTAGATAGCTTGAAATAATAACAAAGGAAACAACAACTTGCCAACCAATAGAAGATATGCAATCACACTTATAACATGTTCAATAGCATTTAGATAAGAGCATTTAGTGTGAAAGAGAAAAATATTTAGATGTGCCTACTTATCAACAAGTTATTTCAAGTATGTAGCATCAATGAAAAATAACACCATCTACTTGTTGAAGCATCTAAACATAAAAAATTATAGATCTAATCATGAAACATAACTATAAGAATTTGTAGTGAACTAAGCATGCATGCGATCTAATTAAGTTGATTTAGGTGCCCAATAGGCTTAAGCTAGGGAATTATAATGTGTATTATATCTAGATCTAGAATATTATAACATTAATCACTTAGATCATTAACCATAAATTAAAACCCTAACCTAACCTTTTGGGGTGTTCCTCTCCCAAATAGGTAGGCAATTTAATTAGCTTGCTTAATTAGAGATTATTGAGAAAGGAGAGAAACAAGAAAGCCAAGAAGAGGAAGCAAAAGAGAGAAAAGCAAACCAAGAAGCAAGCAAGAAGCAAGAAAAGGGAGAAGACAAACAAACAAACCCTAACAAGCAAACAAAAAAACCCTACCCCACATCCTACGGCTTGGGAGATACCCTTTATCTCACAAACCCTCACGTCCTAGCAAGGAAAAGACAAGAAGAGCAAGATCTAGATCAAACCCTAACCACCCCAAGGCTCACACATGGGAGGAGCTCGTACCACTCCTTCTCCCACAACTATGAGCCACTACAAACAAGAAAAAAGGAGAAAAAGTGAAGGAAAACACTAAGAAATTGAATGAGGAAGGTTGAGAAATAGCTACCAATCCCTTGGGGGTCTTTGAGTGTTGTGATGATGCCTTTCGGTAGCCAAAACCCCTCTCAACCAGATCTGAACCTGCAAAAACTAGCGAGCTATGCTTGCTGGAAATGTTACACACAACAATACCAATATAAATGTTTCTGTAGCATTGGCACTATCTTTTCGACGCCAAAGTGTCCTACCACCCGACTGTAGTGGGATTCCCAGATCAACTTCGCTCGCTCGCTGTATGGAACACATATATGCCCAGACGACATAACAACCCATCCTGAAGATGGAAATTATCGACAACTACGTATGCATCCAACATTTGGTAGGTGGTGATGAAGTCTGACTCTGTCTCATGGAGTTGGGTCCATCCCATGGTCTCATGGTCGCAAAAGTCTAGCAACGTGGTGAGTGCCGCGACTGGCGGTCTGCTGAAGAAATCAACGACGTGATTGGTGCTTCCTGTTTTATACTTGATGTTGAGATGGAATTGCTGCAAGTATGTGGGCCACTTTTGATGGTGGTCATTCTGCAATTTTCCTTGTGTCTACATGAACTGTAGTGGCTTATGATCAATGTGGATGAATGTCTCCTTCCCAAGAATTTAATGTCTCCACTGACGACATGCTTTCATAATGGAGTACATTTCTTTGTCGTAAGTAGGGTACTTACAAACAACATCTGATAGTGTCTCACTATGATAGGCCATGGGGTGGCTGTGCTGAGTGAGAATGACACCCACAACATAGTCTGAAGCATCTGTCTCGATCTCAAAGGGATGCTGCAGGTCTAGTAGTGAAAGCACTGGCGTTGAGCACAAGTGCTGCTTCAAATCATCAAACGCTTGTTGTTGGGACTGACCGCACACAAATTTTGCTTTACCACCACCCTTGGTTATTTGGTTGAGGGCCCATGCAATATGGGAGAATCCCAAAATGAACCTGCGGTGGAAATTGGCAAGGCCCAAGAAGCTCCAAAGCTTAGCGATTGTGGTTGGGGATGGCCAGTCACAGATGACTTCGATCTTGGCTGGATCCACATGTATTCCATGTTGATCAATGATGTAGCCCAGGTAATGGACCCTGTCCATGCCGAAGGAGCATTTTTCGAAGTTTGCATATAACTTGTGTTGCCGCAGGGTGTGCAAAACCTGCTGAATATGTTGCAAGTGTTCGGCCAAAGTCTTGCTGTAAATGAGAATGTCATCCAGATACACCACTACAAAAGTTTTGGTGAATGGTCATAGGATATCATCCATCATCCTCATGAAAGTGGCTAGATCATTTGTCAAACCAAAGGTCATGACTAACCATTCAAAAATGACTTCCTTTGACTTGAAGACGATTTTCCATACATCTGTCTATTCTATTGGGACCTGGTGGTAGCCAGAATTTAGATCAATCTTGCTGAAGTATTTGGCCCTCGTGAGTTGATCAAGGAGGTCATTGATTCAGGGAATCGGGTACCGATTTCTGAATGTGATTTTATTCAGAGCCCGATAATCAATGCAGAGTCGCCAGGTTCCATATTTCTTCTGTACCAGTACAATTGGGCTCCTGCAAGGTGATGAGCTAGGATGGATATGCCCCTTGTGGAGCAGTTCTTGGATCTATCACTTGATCTCCTCATTCTCTAACAAAGAGCAACGATAGATTGTCCCATTGGGAAATGGTGCGCCAGAGGTCAGATCGATCGGGTGCTTGACCTGCCAGTGTAGAGGTACCCCGGTAGGTGAGAAAAATATATCTGAGTATTCTTCCACGACCTTATCTACTTGCTTCTTCTGTGTGGAGAGGTCAGCCGCAGAGACCCTGGATGTGGCTGTGATCTTTTGCTTATTTTGAGAGTGAATCACGAAGAAGACCAACTTCCCCGTCTGAGAGATGACTTTCCTACATTGCTTAGCAGAGATCAAGGAAATAGAACTAGGTGGGACTTCCTCGGGTATCTTGTACAATTTCCTGTTCAAAGTAATAATAACACTACAAGGCCTAGACTCATATACAACATGACATTTCCATAAATAAGGTTGTCCCAAAAGAACATCACAAACTTCGAGAGGAGAAACATCACAAAATACTTCGCCTTTGAAGGGCTTGATGCTGTACGACAGTCAACACTGTTAGCTGATGCAGAGATCGCTTCCTTGGCGGAGCCATCCAATGGTGTAGGTTTGTGGGTGCGGCATTGTCGACAGGGCCAACCGCTTGACGACCTCTACTGAGATGAGGTTCTTATGTCTACCGCTATCAACGATGAATTGCAACGGGGTGCCTTTTACTGACATCTGTGAATGGAAGAGGCACTCTCCTTCTTCTGGCTCGTCTAGTTCACCGGGCTGGAGCTTGGTGGTAGCAACGGTGGCATTGTGTTTTTCATCAATGATCCGACTTCCTCTTTCTCGTTCTAGCTCAGATTCAGAACCCACATATGATTCCGAGGCTTTCTCTTTGGCCACCAACGAGTGCTTTGAGTGGCAGTCAACAGTGTTATGCCAAGGGATCTTATGGAAGTCGCACCACTTCCCGGTATTTTTCTTTGTCTTTCTGGTGTCCTTATTTTCTTGCGGCTTGGACTGGTTGTCCTCATACTGTCCATCTTTGCTTTGTCCTTTGTTATGTGGGTTGGGGCTTCCCTTTCTTGGATTTTGTTGTGCGGGGTTCCCACGCCCAAATTGCCGTGTCCTTTGTTTGAGCTTTTTCTTGATTTTGACGGCATATCGGTAGGTCGTGCCCAAGGATGAGATGTTAAAAAATTCCATTTTAGTTTGGATGTATCTATGTAGAGCGCTGCGATACTTGAGCAACAGATGTGGCTCCAAATCTTTGATACCTAGCTTGGTGTACAAGGTATGGAAGATATTTGTGAAATCTGGCACTGCTTGGTCTCTTTCTTTCCGCAGTGTGGTCCATTTGGTATACAAGTCGTCATAACTTCCGACAGGGTAGTATTGTTCCTTAATATCATCCCTGAAGGATTCCCAGGTGGCCATGATTGTAAATAATGAGGGTTCCTCTGTTTCCTTTTACTCACAGAAAGTTTCCCACCAATATTTGACATGGGAAACGACTTTGCGGAGCGCAAAAGTAATATTTTCTCTATTCAAAAAGTTATGGACAGAAAATACCCTTCTAGTAGATTCAACCACTTGTATACAATATAGGAATATTGAAGTTTATTCGTACCTTGAAGGGGGCGGCACCTCCGCTCGAAGAAGTTGCGTCGCCTATTGGTAGCCACTGAAGGATTTGCGCGAAACTATCCATCATCTCGTTCCTTTGTTGCATGAGGGCTTCCTCAATCAATAGTTTGAAAGGATATCCTATCCCGTCATATTTATTTTCTCCTGCCATGAGAGGTCGCTTGGGCATGCGAGAGCTTTTTTCCTTAAGAGAAACAAGCTCGAGAACCAACTCTTTGTACTCCGACCTCGTTGGAGACATGCATTAAGACGACAAGGCGCAGACCGCTCTGATACCACTGATACAGAATTTATGAGTAGAACGAAATGACTACAGATTATTAACAAGTGCTTAACACAAGATAATAGAGATATAGTAAAATCGGTTTTCTATTCAATAAGGAAATAAACTAAAACTGTAAAATGCAGCAGAAACAAGCTTGCTGGAATGGTGGCGGCTTATCTCTGAGAAGAGATGTGACGGCTGCGCTCATTTGCAAGAAGATGATTACAATGAGGCTTTGAAGGCCTTTTTACAATAAAAAGGAATTCCAAAAACCATATACATCCAAAAACCTAACTGTAGGAGATGAAGCGCCAAAAGTCATGTGGGCCCGTCTGGGTAAGTTAGTACATCAACTTCTTGGGGTCATAACTTTTGCATACGATCTCCGTTTTAGGTGTATGATAACCCATTGGAAAGGTATTTTCAAAGAGATTGATTCTAGGGGAAATATTGAAGGAAAATTCATATTGTAACCCTTTTTCCAAAAAAACATCGTTTAGGGCCTCAAAACAGCTCCGTAAGTGAAAAACTGCTAAAAATAGTAAATTACCAAAATTGCCAGAAAACTGTTGGATCAATGTTCCCCCTTAGGAAGAAATGTTCTCCATTGAATTGAGTTCCCCCATTAGATGAGGAAAGTTCTACTAAATTTGGCCCCGGGTGAGCCACTTGCCTTGGTGCAGGAGCTGCCCTGCTTTGACGACTCGATAAAGATGGATCCTTTGCTGTCGAATACCCTTGATCTGTGTGTCCACAATTTGATCACTGGATGCCTGTTTTATGCAGTCGAGGTTGAAATCTATTGGTTTTAGCTATTATACTATGTATGAGGTGTCCAATAATGGTGGAAAATAAGGGTGAAGGAGATCCACGTTGAACACTGGGTGTAGGCCAAGGAAATGAAGAATGTTGAGTTTAAAAACATTATCCCCCACGGCCTTGGTGATGGTGTACGACCCATAACGGAGTGGGTGAAGCTTCCAATGGGGTCCTGTAAGGCATTCTTTCTGCAAGTGAAACCAAAATTTGTCGCCCACCTAAAACTTATTGTTGTAGGAAAATCTGCCTGCGGACAAGTAGATCGACCTCTAGAGCTTGACCTTAACCCTAGACAAAAAAATGCTTATCGTGGACACTGACTTCCTTTCAAATCTATCTAAGCCTAATGCATGAGAAGGGAAAATGATAGAAGTACCTTTTAATCGACGTTTGTCCCTGCAAGCTCCAAGTTGCGCTCCAATCCTTTTTCTCCTCGGTGAGGTCTGTGGACAAAACAAGATACGACCACTTCCTACTCTATTGACATTAGCTTGAAAACAGATCTATCAATAAATAACAAGTTCATGTAACATTACACACAAACTAGAAAGAAACAGGCCAAGCTTGTCATACTAATGAGAACAACGACAACAATTCTTACAATCGTAGATGCGAATGCGGCAGCTTCGTCAAATCCTCTTTGTCTAACCCTTGCCTGAAAACCCTTGCCTGAAAGATCCACAACCTGGATGACAACAACTTCAATGATTACTCTTCTTTGACTGACTGCAAGTTTCCTCCAAGATCATAAGTTTCACATATTCAATTCTTCCTCCCCCCCCTTTACCACCATATATCTTGCTTATATAGGTTGGGAAGGGCCTAACCACTTGAGTTATGTTTAGAACCAGTTGAAAACCTCCTCCTTGGATCATAGATCTTTTGACAAAACCAAGAATTCGAGTTCAACTGCCTCCCAAACTCGAATGATTCTCCCCTTATTCTTCTCATTGGGCTAACAAGTTACCCAGAATAGAGAGCGCTCCCTTAGAAGGGGCATCAGAGCGCTAGAACGCTCCAGAGAAGGTCAAGGGAAGCGCCAGCGCTTCAAATATGGACAACGCTTCTGCAAAGGGGTGGAGAAGCGCTACAACACTTCTGAAGCATGGTAGAAGGGCGCCAGCGCTCCTCAGGCAGTTTTAGAGGAGTGTTCCCCTTCCAAACTCTTGATTAAGAAGCCCTCTCAGGTGTTAAGAGATGTTTGACTTCAGTGAACCAGTTTCTTCCTTCAAACCAAGTACATGAGATGTTCCAAGTGCCTCTTTAGTGTCGTCATTGTGATAGCATGGTTCAACAACATTTGCGACACTTTGTAACCAACTTGCGACATTTGCGACAAGTCGTAAAGGAGTTGTGACACTTGCAACAAGTGAGAGGCATATGCGACACTTATCCATTTGAGTGATTTTGATGTGTAACAGAGTGCCCCCCAAAGTATGAAGTCAGAAGATGCGGACTGATGACTGAAGTACTTTGCATATATTCAAGCAAGGGTATAGACTCGGAGAACCTGACGTAAGCTACACACAAACATCCAACCAATATCGTGACATATTTCAAAACCCAAGGCAGGCATACCTGTGCTTGGGAGATCGAGACTTGTGAGGTATGGCCGCCATAAAATACACTGTGGATCCATAATTGTATTGACAAACATGGGTATAGCCACCAAAGATACAATGTGGATCTATATGGTAGTGACTCAGACTGATCGTAGCCACGAAGAATACACAGTGGATCTACGAAATAATAAGACATAGCCACGACCAATACAAAGTGGATCTATGTAACAGTGCATGTATCATTTGTCTAATAGAACTCCTTCGCAGCCTGGGC
>WSFP011322302.1:0-40735 GCA_009831015.1 Picea engelmannii | reverse complement strand
AACTTTTGGAGGAACTCCTTTGATGTACATCGGAGGAGTTTATGGTAACTCATCCGAAAACCAAAGACTTAACTTAAAAAAAAATTAAGTGCCCAAAGTTGAAAGATATAGATTTGGATGAAATGTGAAGCTTAAAGTAGCATGCTTAGAGTGGGAGGAGAAATCATTGAGAAGATACACGTCGAAGAGTCTTCAAAGCCGAAAATAAAAGGGGCTCAATTTTCCCGAGGAAGCTTTGCAAGTAAATAACAAGAAAATGGAGGATTTTTAGTGCCTGGTACAACACAAGGCCACCATGAAAACACCAAATTTGGCCTTCTTGGCTGAATTTGACCTCTATATCTACAAAATCAACACCTCCACCCATCAATTCAACATTTATGAACCAAGGCTACTAAATTTCATCTGAAATTGGGGATTTTCACCCAATTCACATGTACACAAACAACTTTCTTGTAACACACCCGACCCCCTAAGTACCTACTAAGGAGTGGGGTAGTAAAATTTCTCTTTTACTTAAACACCTCAAAACCTCGTCTTGAGGATACCATCATCTTCTAATCGTCAAGATCTTTCCAACGATTGTAACCATGCTATATTTCGAGTTTTGGATCAAAAGTTACAGCCTTCCAAAGTTTCTTTGCCTTATACCTTCAACTCCACCTCAGCACCACGAGGCATTCTCGTGGCACCCTATTGCACGTGGAAACCTATGTGGTGTTGATGTGGCATTGATGTAGTAGTTGGTGTGGCTTCTGCCATTTGTACCCCGATCCTTGTTCGATTAGTCCCCTAAATCAACGACTCCGATCTATTCAAAGTCCTTTAATATCATCGGGGTCACTTCATTGAAGTTGTGCCCACACCAAGCTTCCCGCACACTCCGAAGGCCCCAGTCTGACGACCTCCACCTCTGACTGATCAGATGGTACTAGTGATTTGGAAATTTGCGGCTCTAATTACCTTGGAACTTTCCACTTGCATGGTGTTTAACTTCCTACACGTTCATGTTTCCTCCTTGATATTTGTGGGCCCGCCAGGATTGACGGATGTGACCTCATATAGCCATCACATCGATCGATGGCCCAATTTTTTTTCCAGAGACCATCATGTCAGAGTGTTTCTACTTTGGCCTCTGGGAAAATTCTGAGCATCAGACTCAGATGATGTTCACCACCTGGCATTGGAGGCCACCGTGAACATGCCACCTAGGAATTTATTGCCACGTGTGTCTGCCACCTGGCGCGACACGTGACACACACGTCCTCAAGAAGCTCTACCTCAAAAGGGACACTACTTCGTGACGTGTGGCACAATTTTTATGTGACACATGGCACCACCCACTTCATGACACGTGGGTTGAGTTGGAACTGCACATCGTCATGGGACACTCATTTCAACCTCTTAGTTGCTGACACATATCTCTAGCACTTTGGTTGGGGTGACATCATTTTCCCCCCCTGACCGCCATTCACCAAGGAAATATGTTGGGTCCTTCCAAGGGATCGATGACTAAGATTTAGTCTAGCCTTGGCTCTAATCAACGTTCTATATCTCACTTGAGAGTTAGATTGTGCTCAGTCTCCACCGTTGATCACTTATTGAAACGAACAGACAGATATGTCAGCACATCGATCAAGGTTGAGATAGAATATTCTTTGATACCCTCCTATCGGTGTTGTGCAACTTCCCCAATCTTCTAAACACCGATTGATAAGATCTGGCGGTATCAAGAGGAATATTATTCAATGCTTTTTCATCGCATTATTGGAGTAGGCTATGAAACTGGCTTTCCAATGGACGGTTGGATCTCCCTCGAAAATCTACTCTAATGAATTGACAACTCTGGTCGGTTCAGAGTACACCTTCTATGAGCATCATGTCCTACTCCAACAAAGGGTTAGGATCCATTATCACACCAGATCAACAACCAAGATTAATCATATCCCTACATCGACCCGGGGTCCAAATATAACCATCACACCAATTTGACGACCACAATCCTCTGAAGAAAAACAAGAGTTTTCCTCCAGCTTAATAGTTTGGTTCGGTACTTAGTCGATTTCACGAGGGTTTCACTAAGTCTTTTCAAGATCTAGTGAGTTTCAAAAATTCTCGCCTTGGTCCAAGGCACTCCATCGCTTACCCAGGGTCCATCTGTTTCGTCCTATCCCGAAAGGCTCATTTGGTTCAAGGATCCCAACATCGTGACGCACACACACACACACACATATAAATGGACACAGTAGTACATACAATGAGCATGGATGATGTTCCATTTTTGCACTTCATATATAACATAGATTTGAGTTATTTACATACTAGAACTACTATATATGTTCATACCCTTCCCTATTTACCAATCACACAAGCTTTTCACGTGCATATACTTGCAACTATTTTTCTAAAGATAGACATTGTCTGCAATTAAGAACAACTTGTAGCTTCCCATGCATATATTCCCTGCAAACACAAGGTCATCTCCATAAATACAAAATCAAGCTTAGTGGTCAAGTATTCATATCCATAATCACCCTACGGATCATCCCTCCATATACGTTTTCAAATCAATACACAAAAACTCAATAAGTTATTTATATACAAATTTGGGAGATATTGGTAACTACTAAAGGGTGTGTCGCTCTCCACCCAACCATAGGCAAGGATGCACTATGCATTTCTATAGCCAGCCACCCCCGAGCCAGGATACGATGTCATGAGAGGATGTCTAGTTATTCATCAAGTTTCCAGGGAGCCTCTGTTACTTCTATGTATTTGTTTCTCTTCCCTCAAGCTGAGAAGTTCTTTTTGCCCTTCTCTAGTGCTCTTGCTTTTCCCAACCGTGCTTCCCCCTATCTGTCTCTACCCTCTTCCTTTTTTTGTGTCTTCTTCCCCAGGATTTCTTGGGTCACGTTAGAAGCTTCCTAAGAATTATTGTTCCCATTCCTTCATTGACTCTCGAGGAAGACTTCTCAACTACCAGTCTGATTTGTAATCAAATTTTTGGGGCCAAGTACAGATAAGTTCTGCATAGTTTTAAATTTTACAGGGTATTGCCTCGCAAGGTCATTTCAAATAATAATAGATTCCCTCTTGCACCATCCTCTCAAGACATTGTAACTTGTGAAGGCAATCCCTTCAACAGTAGTTCAACAACTCCCTATTGTATTAATAACCAAATATTTACATTAGATAATTTATCAAAGGTCCATTGTCTTTCAATAATCACATAGTATGTTTGTTTAAATTTTTGGTCATGATAATAGTTATATTTACAAACTGGGGGAAACATGGGTGTTACAATCCTCTCCCCCTTAAAGTAACACTACCCTCGGTTTTCTATCTACCACAAAAAATCTATGTACAGTAGTGAACAAAAGTGGCTATGCATGTTTCATGGCATCCTCCAGTTCCCATGTAGCTTCATCAGGATCAAAGTGTTTCCACTTAACCTTTACCCTTGAAATGGTTCTATTCTTGAGAGGGACCCTTTTCCTATCTAGGATGCACTGAGGTTATGGCAAGAATTCTCCGTCTGGCTCCACCTAGCTCACATACTAGTCAATTATGTGAGCATAATCATGTACATATCTATTTAATAATGAAACATGGAAAACATTATGTGCTTTCAATGTGGGAGGTAAAGCTAATCTATAAGCTTCAGGTCCTACTCTATATAGGATTGCAAAAGGTCCACAAAATCGAGGTGCCAACTTGGCACATGTTCCCATTCTCAAGGAACTTCTTTTGGGTCTAATTTGGAGATACACATGATCCCCTACTTTAAAATCTTTATGAGTCCTCTTGCTGTATGTATAACTCTTCTGCCTATCCTGGGCCACTTTTAGATTTTTCTTTATTTGAGCTGCTTGTTGTTCCAACTCCTTTAGCATGTCTGGTGAAAATGTAATTATGTCCACTGGGTTGTTCCAATTGATTGTAATATTACATTGTCTACCATAGATAGCCTCGAAAGGACTCGTTTTTAAGGATTCTTGATAGCCATTGTTGTAGGAAAATTCTACCAGTGGTAGGTATTCTTCCCATTTCTTAGGTTGATGCATCACATGCATCCTTAACATGTCTTCCAATACTCAGTTTACCCTCTCTGTTTGTCCATAAGTTTGAGGGTGATAGGTTGCACTAAATAGCAATTTAGTTCCAAAACCAGTTAACAAAGATTTCCAAAAATTTGAGGTAAATTTTGCATCACTATCAGATATGTTTTCCCTAAGAATCCCATGTAGCCTAAATATTTCTTTCATGAAAATATCAACAATATCTATTTCCTTGCAGGTGGACTTTACTGGGATAAAGTGAGCAATCTTGCTCAACTTGTCCACAAGTACCATAATGGCATCATTTTGTTTGACTATTTTAGGTAATCCTATTATAAAATCAATGGAGATGGTTTCCCATTTTCACTTTGGAATAGGTAGGGGCTGCAACAACCCTATTGGGTTCTTGTGATCCACCTTAACTTGCTGACGTTATAGTCATTTAGCTAAATAATCAACTATGTCCTTTTTCATTCCTAGCCAATAAAACAGTTTCTTAGTGGCTGTGATCATTTTCTGATAACCAGGATGACCAATATATGGTATTTTATGTAGTTCATCCATGATGAACCTCTTCAAGTTGTAACAATTTGGGATATACAACCGACCTTTGTAGGTTAACAAGCCATCATTCCACAGTTGATATCCATCATATTTCAGTCATGTGGGTTCTTGTTCTAGATATGTATTTACAGTTTTGAAAACCTCATCTGTCTCTTGTGCATTTCTAACTCTTTCCATGATGTCTGATTCACAGGTGCTTACATCTGCCAAGTGAATCACTTCCATGCTTCACTGAGGGCATCAACCACTCTATTTTCTTTTCCCTTGATGTGTTTTATTTCAAAATAAAATTCACTTGGGAGATCCATCCACCTAGCTTGTCTAGCATTTAGTTTGGGTTGGTGAAACAAATACCTCAGTCCACTATGGTCTGTCACGAGCACAATTTTTTTGCCTAGGAGGTAATTCCTCCACATTTTTAAGGCGTGCACTATGGCATCTAATTCAAAGTCATGGGTCACATAATGCATTTCATGCTTAGTCAATTTCCTATATTCATAATAGATTACATGCCCTTCTTGTTGATATTATGGTAGCTGCGGGAGGTATTTACCTCCACGTGTAAACCTGACGAGAATAGAATATTCCGGGAAGCAAGAAGAAACCCTACATAATTTATTAAGAACCCCAGAAGACAAGTTGGCTCAAGAGAATGATTTGTATTAGGCTATTAGCCTCCAAGAGAAGAAGTCGGCTAAAGGAAATATTATATACTAAGTAATTAGCACCCAAAATGAGAAGTCGGCCCAGGCAGTCTGGCAGAAAAAGTATAAATATAGGAGGCCAGTCTTCATTTTGGCCAGACTTCTCAGAATTACAGAAGTACACTTGTGAAGACTGCAGAAGGCTAGTTTGTGCACAAGTCTTGGGAGGAGTTGCTACCGCCAATCCTACAATCTATATTCTCAGTTTTTCTGGGCTGGACTCTTTGATTAGTCTTGGTTATTCTTGCTTGGTGTGCTATCCTTGGAGAGAGGTGTGCCATCTTGTTTAGCTACCAATCCTAGGGTTTACTTCCAGAAGAATTCTCTGTCAAGGTTAAGGTGATCGAGGGTGGCTTCGACCTATGGTTGGGTGACAATATTGTTATATTTTCTATGGTTAAATGAGCACATTAGACAGTCTAACCGCTGGAAGATAGATTGGGAGGATTTGCTTAGTTATAGTTGCAGTTGCAACCAGTTCTTGTTGCAGCAACGAAACCCCTAACCCTAACAAAGTGAAGAGATTGATCTAATTTATGGATATCCTAGTGCGCCCTAGCCTAGTGCATTTCCTGGTACTCTCAGCAAGCTAAGATGCCAAGTTTGAGTTTTTGGTCAAAATCAAGGGTTGACCAAGTCAAAGAAATCATGACTTACTCTATGAAGTCAAAAAACAAGTTTAAAGGGAATTCTAACTTCAGAGCATGGAAGACAAGGATTTAGCTCATACTTTCCAAGAATAAAGTGTTGGATATCGTGAAAGGAAAGATTGTGGAACCAGAGTTTGAAGAAGGAAAAGAGAAGGAACCTCATAACATTGCAGTCATGGAGAAGTTCAAAGACAATGATATCAATGCCATGAGTATCATAGTGGAATCTATAAAAGACCACTTGATACCCTACATCTCCCATCTTGACTCATCTAAGAAGATGTATGATGCCCTAACAAACCTCTTCTTAGTCAGAAACATTGGACAAGTAATGAGTATGAAGAATGAGCTCCGTGACATGAAGAGGAATGATGATGACATCATAACATCATACTTTGTCAGAATCTCTCAGTTAAGAGATCAACTACAAGCTATTGAAGAGATCATTTCAGAAAAGGAACTGGTAAATATAGTACTCAATGGTCTTCCCAAGACATGGGATGCATTTTCCGCAAGCATGAACACAAGGAAGGAGTATCCCACATTTGAAGAACTTTTGGACTTGCTGTGCACTAGAAGAATCAAGGATTAGTGCAAAAGAGAAACCCCAAAAGAAATACGATGATCAAGCTTTCACATCAAGGTTCAAGAACTTCAGGAATAAAAATAAGTTTGGCTCAAGGAAGAAACCAAATCAAGAGAAAGATATGTCAAAAATACAATGCTTCAACTATCGAAAATATTGTCACTACAAGAATCATTGTCCCAGGTTAAGGAAAAGGAAGGAAACATACGAAGCATTAGTTGCTGAAGAAAGGGAAACCTCAAAGAAGGCCAAGCAGGATAAAGCAGACTTCTTCTTCTAAGACAAGGTAACAATATTCTTCATAAATCTTGTACATACCATTTTTACATAGTTTTGTGTGCATATCTTGCATATATATTTTCTAGAAGATAAATATGTTCAAAGAGAAACAATACCTATGGAATAACAACAAGATACAGATTGCTATCACGATGACTACAAGTCAAGCAATACACATGAAAAGATGAAGTACATCAACAACCCCTGGTAAAAATTCATGTGGAAGCTATCAACATAAATAACAACTGCAAGATAAGCCGAAATTAGAAGAAACCTAGAAGAAGTAAAAACTGAAAGAAGCCAACAATCAAAATGAAAAGACTTGTGACACTTTGCAGAAAGCAATAAGGATGCATACAGAAGCGTGGGCTCTCTTAGTTGGAGGGAGCCGACTATATAATTCCAAAAGAAGAGCATGCATTCATGCATGAAGCAAGGATTATGAGGGAGCTAATCCTAAATAATATGATCCATCAAGGATTATGAAGTATCTATCCATGTTCCCATTGATGACAGCAACCGTGAAAAGAAACACATGTTCAAAAGAAGTCTTCTTCAAAAAGAAGCCTTAACGTATCCCTGGTTGTGCATTCACATCCATGATCCTATGATGAAAGGAAGAAGTCAGAATCTTCAGGGCATGGAATCTATAAGAAAACTCCATGGACCCAAGAGCTAAAGAGAAACATGAGGAAGAACATGAATATTCCAAGAGAGAAATAAAAGCCAGAACAACTAGCCATTATATCAAGAATCACAAGACTACTAGCCTGGTTTGAACCCACTAGAAGCAATCAAACAGAAGAAACAAAAGTTGTGATGAAGAATAGTGTATGAAAGACTTATGAATAAAAGCATCGTGAGATTCAGAACTAAAGGTTCTCCCAGATGGAGGGAGAAGACTATGATGATTCCATGTTCCAGTAAACCAGACATACCTCCACATGAGCCATTGTATCTTCTGCAATATCCATGGGTTGGAGTTTACATCAGATGAATGTAAGGAATGCTCTCCTCAACAGAGTAATTGAACAAGAAGCGTATGTAGAGTAACCTCAAGGTTTTGAGGTATACCAGAAAGAGAATCTTGTATGGAGATGGAAGAAGATCTTGTATGGATTCAAACAACTTGGTGCAGAGCCTCCAATGCATAACAAAAGCGTGGTGAAAACTTTCTATAACAGAGATATTGTAACATAATAGTTACTCAGAAGTCCAAGATGATGGTTTGCTAATCCATGACAAACTCTCATGAAGACACTTGGATATGTTCCAGTTTGAGCCTTGCCACGATGTTATGAGCTAGCAAGAAACAAAAGAGTTGAATCCAACCACGATATACTGTAATGATCAGAGCTATATGAAGCCTTCAGAGAAAAACCAGTGTTCCAAAAAGACCGAAGTACATTGAGATCAAGCATTACATTCTCCGTTATGAAGTCCAGAAAAGAGAAGTGGTTCTCCAATATATATCTCCACAGATGAGCAGATAGCAGACATTTTGGTAAAGCATTTTTCCAAGATGAAAGAGTTTGCGTACTCAAGAAACAAGTTGAAGCTCGTGGAGACGACTTCCTTATTGAAAAAGGAAGAGATGACTCCTAGGTTTTGAGGGAGCACTCATGTGTTATTGATTTATGGACAATCATTTTTCAGTTCGAAATATGGTCCAGGATGAGCAGTTCCTTTCCAGTTCGGAAAGTGGTTTGAGATTTCTGATGGACATGCATTTTCCAGTTCAAAAAATGGTCTAGATCGAATGATCATTTTCGTAATGAAAATGGTTCAATGGATTGTTGATGTACCATAGACAATTATTCCCCTTGTGTCTAGTGTGGGGGAATGGTCTAGGACAATCTCTCTTCTTGGCAGTCACTCTCAGTAGTGGTCAAGAAGACTGGTTCGCCTCGCCAGACAGTCATTCTTTTGAAGCTCACAGTTGTGAGCAATTTCGAAGAATGGTCCATTTTGGAGGTTGGTGCAGGACATAAATTTCCTTAGGAAATGGTCCGGACAGTCATTCCCTAGGGAAGATTCATTTTCTCCAGGTTGCACTTTGTTTAGTGCCGGAGGAATGGCCCAGATAGGTGAATGGTCCAAGTTCAACAATCAGGGACAGGAATTCCCTAGGGAAGACTCATTCACTCCAAGTTTCACTGTGTTTAGTGTCGGAGGAATGGCCCAAATAGGTGAATGGTCCAGGCTAAAAAATTAGGACAGTTATTCTTCTATGCTTGAGAAGAATAGCCCAGTATCTCATGATTTATGTTTTACCTTTTGAGGACAGATGCTCTTCCAGATCTCACAGATGTGAGTGGAAGAATGGCCCAAATGATTCAGTTTATATCATAACATTGTTTTTCTGTGCAGGTTGATATCAGATTATATGATTGCTATGGAGACTACATGTCTCTGGACAATAGATGTATGCTACCATGGTGGTTGTGTTCCATTGGTTGTGACTATGTGTCACTGATTAAGTAGCTGTGTGCTACTTGGTGTGGTAGTGTACCACTGGATTGTAGTTGTGTACTAGTATGGATACACACAATTGTGTTCTATTGAATGGCATTGTTCTGATTGCCTTGTAAACTATCAGTAGTGTTGAAGATGATTAACAACTAGATGAATGATCAGTGTACTGATGGACAGAGATTATCCATACGGAAAATGGTCCAAGACATTTATTCTTCTAGGACATATGCCCGGATTAGAAGAATGGTTTTTGTATCACTCCTTGGAGTGAGTGACTTATTCAACATCATGTCTGATTACTCAAATGGAGTATGGTTTCGAGAGATGATGTTGACAAATGACACTGATAGTGATGATGGTGCTCATGATCTAATCATGAGATAGTCTGTACGACTATGATGATGCTACCGACTCAATGGTATGTTTGTGCTCAAGACCATTGCCTTCAATACCTCCCTAGCTAGGAGGGAGTGTTGATATTATGGTAGTTGTGGGAGGTATTTACCTCCACGTGTAAACCTGACGAGAATAGAATATTCCAGGAAGCAAGAAGAAACCCTAAATAATTGATTAAGAACCCTAGAAGACAAGTCGGCTGAAGAGAATGATTTGTATTAGGCTATTAGCCTCCAAGAGAAGAAGTCAGCTAAAGAAAATATTATATACTAAGTAATTAACACCCAGAATGAGAAGTCGGCCCAGGAAGTTTGGCAGAAACAATATAAATATAGGAGGCCAGTCTTCATTTTTGACAGACTTCTTAGAATTATAGAAGTACACTTGTGCGCACTGCAGAAGGCCAGTTTGTGCGCACTGCAGAAGGCCATTTTGTACGCAAGTCTTGGGAGGAGTCGTTGCCACTAGTCCTGCAATCTATATTCTCGATTTTTCTAGGTTGGACTCTCTGATCAGTCTTGGTTATTCTTGCTTGGTGCGCTATCCTTGGAGAGAGGTGCGCCATCTTGTTTGGGTATTAATCCTAGGGTTTGCTTCCAGAATAATTCTCTGTCAAGGTTAAGGTATCGGGGGTGGCTTTGGCCTATGGTTGGGTGACAATATTGCTATATTGTCTATGGTTAAATGAGCACATCCATTACTTTCTAACACTTCTTGCAGGAGGACTCCTTCAAGTCCTTCTTTGCAGGCATCTGTGCACACAAGAAAATTCTTGGTTGGGTTTGCCATCTTCAACACAGGTGCATTGGTCAATAAATGCTTCAGTTGCCGAAATCTCTCTTCACACTCAGTTGTCCAAAAAAAATTGACTCCCTTTTTTTGAAGGGAGGTGATTGGATAACCAATCTTGGAAAACCCATGTATGAACCTTCTATAGTAACCTGCTAGGCCCATAAAGGATCTGATATCAGTTAAATCCTTTGGTGTAGGCCAATCCATAATGGCTTTGATCTTGTCAGGATCGACTGTTACTCCTTCCTTAGTGATGACATGGCCTAAGTAATGGGCTTGCTTTTGTAAAAATTCCCACTTACTAAACTTTGCATAGAACTTGTGTTCTCACAACACTTGAAGCACTAACTTGAGGTGCTCTTCATGCTCTTCCTTACTCTTAGAAAAGATTAAAATATCATCTATGAAAACTAACACAAATTTGTCCAAAAACTTGTTGAGCACACTATTCATCAAGCACGTGAAGGTGGTTGGTGCATTCGTAAGCCCAAATGACACCACCACAATTTCATAGTGCCCATATCTTCTCCTAAAGGTTGTTTTGTGGATGTCTTCATCCTTAATCCAGACTTGATGGTATCCAGACCTCAAGTAAATCGTGGAGAAAATTGTAGCACCCCTTAACTGATCAAATAAGCCATCAATTCTCGGCAACGGATACTTAGTCTTGATTTTTATTTTATTGAGTTGTCTATAGTCTATGCACAACTTGAGTGTGCCATCCTTCTTTTTCAAAAACAAGGCTAGTGCTCCCCAAGGAAACACACTAGGTTGAATATAACCGTTGTTCAATATCTCCTTTAGGTGTAGTTTGAGCTCAACTAGCTCTGGGGTACTCATCCTATAAGGTTCTCTATACATTGGCACAAGTCCAGGTATATGTTCTATTGAGAAATCAATGTCTCTTCTTGGAGGTAAACCTGATACCTCTTCTGGGAACATATTTGATCCAGATTATTTTCAACATGAAACGAGAGCGAAGATATAATAAAGAAATGCACTGAAATATCGCGGATATCCAATAATATAACAGAGATGTATCAGAGATGCAACCATAAACACAGAGATACAATAATACACAATTTCTATTAATGAAAGAAATGTACAGAGACTGTAAAAATACAGAGTGAAAGACTCGCTAGAATGGTGGCAACTTATCTCTGAGAAGATATGTGACGACTACTCGCATTCGCAAGAAGATGATTATTACAATGAGGCTCTAAGGGCTTTTTTAACATAATGAAAATTCAAAACTCTAACCCTGGAAGATGAAAAGCCAAAAGGTTTACGGGCCCCGATGGAGGTAGTTGATACGTCAACTTCCCGGGGGTGTAACTTGTGCATATGATCTCTGTTTGGGGCGCTCAATACCTCGTTAGAAAGATCTATTTGAGGACTACAATTTTTGTGTGACTAACATCCAAGGAACTTCCTTGTTGCTCCCCATTTTCCCAAAAAAACGTCGTTTAGGGCCTTAAAACGGCTCCGAAAGTTCAGGACTCGAAAAACTGCTAAAGATAGTAAATTACCAAAATTGCCAGAAAACTATTTTGAGCCAGTTTGAAAAGGTGGGTGGCCACCGATATCCACCTGGATCAATCCTCCCTCCTTAGGAAGCAATGGTCTCCATTGCGTTGAGTGCCCGGGGGAGAGGAAAAAGTGTTTCCTGAATCTGAATCTTGGTGAGCTACTTGCCTTGCTGGAGACACCGCGCTGCTCAGTTTGTGGAAGTCTGCCATGAACCTGTTGAGGCTGAAGTTTTTCAACAAGTCGAGCTACATGAAAGAACGGTGTGCAGAAGGAATCTTTGTGCTTTGTCGTGACCTTGTCAACCTGCTTTTGTTGGATAGAAGGTGCTTGGGGTGAGGCTGTAGTGGTTGCAGTGTCCTTTTGTTCCCCTTTTGAACAGATTGTGAAGAAGCTAAATTTTGCAGTATGAGATACTACCTTGCGGCACTGTTTAGGTGGAACAATAGTCGGAACTGCCTCTGGTATTCTGTAGAGATGACCCCTTAGAGAAACAATGACATTGCGGGGTCGAGACTCATAAACAACATGGCATCTCCACATATATGGTTGGCCCAAGAGAACTTCACAAACATCCAGTGGGGAAACATCACATAGTACCTCATCCTTAAAGGGTTGGATGCCGTATGACAATTGACACTGCTGGTTGACACAAAGATCCCATCCCTAGCGAAGCCACTCGATGTTGTATGGCTGCAGGTGTGGTGTTGTTGACAATTCCAACTGTTTGATGATCTCTACTGAGATGAGGTTCTTCTGGCTTTCGCTATCAACAACAAAATTCAGCGGGGTCCCCTTCACCCACTTTTGTGAATGAAAAAGCCGCTCCCCCTCTTCAAGATATGTTGGTTCTTTTGGTTGAATTGATGCAGTTGCGACAATAATAGTGGGGTCTAAGTCAATGATCTGTCTTTTACTAGTATTTTCATAATCACATTCTGAATCAGGGTTCAGTTCCTTATCTTTGATCTCGGCCACCAATGACTGTTTTGAGCGAAATTCATCGGTGTTGTGCCAGGGGATTTTTGTGGAAATTACACCATTTTCCAGTCTCCTTCTTCGTCTTTCCGTGACCCTTCTTTTCCTGTGGCTTAGATTGGTTTTCAGGAAGCTCTTTGTTAGGGCCGTCTTTCTCATACTTTGGTTGTTGTGTATTTGTAGATCCGAACTCCCATTTTTTTTTGTTTTTAAACTTATGCTCGATTTTAACAGCATATCGATAAGCAGAATCGAGTGATGAGATGTCTAGAACCCCATGGTATTTTAGAACCGAATGTCATTTGGAGTCCTTGATACCCAGCTTGGTGTGCAAGGTATGGAAAGTATTGGTGAACTCCGGAACTGCCCTGCCCCTCTCTTGTCGCAATGTGGTCCATCTCATGTATTGGTCCTCATAGTTGCCAACAAGGTAATACTGTTCCTTTACCACATCCACAAAAAAATCCCAAGTGGGCTTGGCCCCATATATTCCAAACTCCTCTGTGGAACTCTACTCCCAGTAAGTTTCCTACCAATGTTTTACATGGGGGAGAGATTTAAGGAGTGCGAAGGTGATCTTTTCTCTATCGGAAAAATTGTGAACATAGAAATAACCTTCTAGCAGGTTTAACCATTTGTCTAGGGCTTCTGCATCTATCTGTCCTTCAAATATAGGAATATCAAAATTAACTTGTACCTTGAAAGGCGAGGTGCCTCCAAAGTGATCATTTGATGAATATGCGCCCATTGCTATTGGCAGGCGTTGAAGGATGTGGAAAAAATTCTCCATCATTTCGTCCCTCTGTCGCGTGAGAGCTTGCTCAAGCAACAGATTGATAGAATCGTCTGCTCTGTCATTTTTCTTTTCTTCCTCCATTGAGGGTTTCTTGGTTGTGCGAGAGTGATTGTCCTCAAGAGAGACAAGCTTGAGACCCAACTTGCTATACTCGGACATGCATTGAAAAACAATTAAGAGCAGCCTGCTCTGATACCACTGATCTGGATTATTTTCAGCACGAAATGAGAGCGGAGATATAATAAATAAATGCACAGAGATATCGCGAATATCCAATAATATAACATAAATGTATCATATATGCAACCATAAACACATAGATACAGTAATACACGATTTCTATTAATGAAAGAAATGTACAGAGACTGTAAAAATATAGAGTGAAAGACTCGCTAGAATGGTGGCAGCTTATCTCAGAGAAGAGATGTGACGGATACTCGCATTCACAAGAAGATGATTATTACAATGAGGATCTAAGGGCCTTTTTAACATAAGGAAAATCCAAAACCCTAACCCTGGAAGATGAAAATCCAAAAGGTTTGCAAGCCCCGATGGAGGTAGTTGATACATCAACTTCTCGGGGGCGTAACTTTTGCATACGATCCCCGTTTGGGGCGCTCGATACATCGTTAGAAAGATATATCCGAGGATTGCAATTTGTGTGTGAGCAACATCGAAGGAATATTTATGTTACTCCCTATTTTCCCAAAAAACGTCGTTTAGGGCCTCAAAACGGCTCCGGAAGTTAAGGACCCGAAAAACTGCTAAAAATAGTAAATTACCAAAATGGCCAGAAAATTGTTTTGAGCTAGTTGGAAAAGGTGGGTGGCCACTGATATCCACCTGGATCAACATCTCTATATTCTCTTAATATAGGATGATCCTCTAGGCTTGGTTTATGGTCGTCAATAGAGTTCAGTACTTATATTACATATAAAGGGCATCCTTTTATGCAATACTTCTTAACTTGAAGGGTTGATATTTGTCTCACTGAGACAAGCTTCTGAATTCCTTGTAGGGCCCTTCCTCATCTTCACACTCTAACGTTTTATTATAACAGTCCAACCTAGATTTATGGGAAACCAACCAGTCCATTCCAATGAGCATGCCATAAGATCCTAAGGGAAGTATGTTCAGGGTTCTTGAGTAGACAACCCATTCATAATGAATTGGCATGTTGGTAGGACCTTTGTTACCTTCCTCTTTGTTCTAGTGGCCAACTATACCAACCATGGTTTAACATGTTTCACTTGTTGTAATTTACATTTATCAACAATTTGAGGGGAAACATAACTCAAATTAGAACCAGGATCAATTAAAATAGAAAAAAAGATGGTTGGTAATCATACCTTCCATTTCCACCATTGAGGCTTGGTGGTCTGCTTGTCTATTATCCAAGGCTGCATGAATTTGTGGCATGCTCCTGGACACACCATCAACTGTGGTAGCCTCCTGAACATTGTAGACCCTCCTATTGTATGGTTGTCTATGAGGAAAGTCCATCAACAAATGTTCTTCTCCACATCCCCAACATTTCAATGGCTCTCTCTTTGTACTATCAGTCTTTCCCAGGTTGATCCAAAGGTTTTATTTCCACTATGAGATGGAAAGTTTTGTTGATTCACACTCTTAGTAGGAAAGATAATCTTAAAATTCTTCCCATAATTCTTAAACTTTGAGGGTTTAACCCCCTTCTTCTTGAATCCCAATTTTCCTTTCTTCTTCCAGTCCTTGGGATGTTCTACCTTGTGGTTGAATTGTTCATAGAAGTACCTAGCCTTCCGAATGGAATCTTCCAAGTTATTAGGTTCATCAAACTCAATTATATTCTGAAATGATTGAGGCAATCCACTAAGGAATTGTTTCATATTCGTCTTTTCTTCCTTTATATAGGCCACATACATTAACAACTCTAAAAACTTGTTGATATATTCATTTATGGCAAGCTGTCGTAGTTTGAGTTCATAGAACTCCTTAGTCTTGTTATCATAGTACCTTTTAGACAAGTACTTCTTCTTGAATTATTTCTCAAATTTTCCCCAAGACAACTCCTTCTCATGGATTCCCTTTACATTTCTAAGGTCCTCCCACTAGATATAGGCCTTTCCATTCAAGTTAAATATGGTTATTCCGGCCTTCAAGTTTTCAGAGTAGTCAAGAACTCTAAAGTACTTCTTTCGACCAAGTATACAAGCTTGTGCTTCTTCCCCCTTTTTGATTTTCCCATCAAAATTGGGTGGCTTGGCTTTCTTAAATTCTTCAGGGTCACTACCCTTGGAGCGATTCCTCCTCTTTCTTCCCCTCTGAGAATGTGAACTAGTCTCATTGTTGGACAATTCTTTGGATCTTTCTGCTCCTTCACTAGAGGATTCTAGAGATGAGTCTTTGACCTTGGCAAGTCTCTTAGCTCCATGTTGGGCCTTCTTGGGAATGTTTCTTCTTGCATTATTGCTTTCAAGACCATGCCTTTGTATCTCAAGTGGACTCTGGGTTTTCTCAGGATGATGTTTGTCCACATTACTGGTCATTGGCCCATGCTACAACTACCTCTGTATATCCAACAGGATTTGCAGCAAGACTACATTTATTTCAATTTTATTTTCTTGGTCTTTCATAAGCCTCTCATTATCAACCTTAAATATTTGAAGCTCTACCATGAGACTTCTCACAGTCTTAGTCAAATTTGGAGGGGTTTATACCACTTTCCTTTCATCGAAATCTTCTTCTCTGTTATGGGAGCCTTCTCCCATCTCATGATATGTCACCATCCTTTTTGCTTAAATATTTTCCTGACAGTCCATTGACTGGTTAAGTGTTGATAATCAACATTTTCTGTTAGTTCCTTATCCACTAAATCATGGACAACGTATAGAATAAAATTCTATAAGGTGAAATCAACTTTATTATTTAGCATATAACAACATCATTAAGTTCAGGTTTAAAAAATGTAAAAACAACATATTTATTCTATTCATGTTATGAATTCCTTGCCCTCATTCCTCTATCAATATATGGTTGATTGAATACGATGTCCTGAGCAGGTCGACACTCTGCAGGGTTAATACTTTTCTAACGTCATTCTAAGTATTATAGATTGATGAGATTTGGATGTTTTTTGTCTCCATAGTGAAGAACTTGTTGAATTCCATATGTAATCCAGGTGGATATCGGTGGCCACCCACCTTTTTCAACTGGCTCAAAACAATTTTCTCGCAATTTTGGTAATTTACTATTTTTAGCAGTTTTTAACTTTTGGGGCCATTTTGAGGGCCTAAATGAAGTTTTTTAGGATCGAGCTTCTCCAATATAGTTGAAGGCTCTCATTGACCCCCCTAAATGAATCTCCTCGACAATACCTTTCTAATGAGCTATCGTGCGCCCCAAACGGAGATTGTATGCCAAAGTTACGCCCCTAGGAAGTTGATACACCAGACTACCCAAAACGGGGTCCACAAAACTATTGGCTTTTCATCTTCCGGGTTTAGGGTTTTGGATTTTATTTATGATAAAAAGGCCTTTGGAGCCTCATTGTAAAATCATCTTATGTCGAATGCGAGTAGCGGACACATCTCTTCTCAGAGATAAGGTTCCACCATTCTAACGAGTCTTTCACTCTGTATTTTTACAGTCTTTGTACATTTTCGCTCATTAATAGAAAATTGTGTATTATTGTATCTTTGTGTTTATGGTTGCATCTCTCATACTTTTTTGTTATATTATTGGATATCTGACATATCTTTGTACATTGATTTATTATATCTCTGCTCTCATTTAGTGTTGAGAATAATCCAGATCAATATGCCAGGTAAAATAGTGATTCAGGGATCATCAAATCGAAAGATCGATCAAGATCCACCATTGGATTGTAGCATTCATGATCAATCACCAGTGGGGTAAGTTATACTCGTGATCATTGATCACGATCGTATCAATGATCCACATTGTTGTGTATCATGGAAATAATCGTGGATCACATGTAAGTATCGACGGTTCAGATCAAAAGGTGCACACTTAAGTTACACGGGCGTTAATATAATGTTACTTTGCACTGGTGGTTTTGTAAAACCCACTGAGGGACACGTGGTGGTTACTAAATCCATAATGACACTCTTGAGGATGGTTTCATTGCTACCTCCCGACCTCTCTCTATACTAAGGAGAAACACCACTTAGTAAAAAGTGGTAAAGCGCTTGGTCATAGGGATTGGTTTTTATGGGAAGGAGATTAGCACCCTACCTATAGTATTGGGACTGTTGGTTTGCGCATAGGTTAGAACTGATTGTTTGAAAAATTTGGCATAATCTAAGAAAATTTATGGGCCACCGATTACAGGTTTCAAGGCAGTTGATTGAAAAATTGCAAGTAGAGTACAAGAACTCTGCCAAGACTATGGAAAATCAACCTTTTAGGTCATCATATGGGGTAGGGTAGGGTGCCCTCCCCCTTAAAAGTTATCTGATAAAATTTATTTGACTCTTTCATGAGCCCAAGCAGGCCAAGTGGTGTTTCATGCTCTGATACCACTATGTAACACACTTGACCCCCTAAGTACCTTCTAAAGGGTGGGGTGATAAAATTTATCTTTTCCTTAAACACCCTCAAAACCTCTTCTCGAGGCTACCATCATCTTTTGCTCATCAAGACCTTTCCAATGACTATAACCATGCTCTATTTCGAGTTCTGGATGAAAATTTACAACCTTTCGAAGTTTATGGGCCTTATACCCTCAACTCCACCTCAGTGCCATGTGGCATTCTCATGGCACCATAATGCACGTGGAAACCTATGTGGTGTTGACGTGACTTTGATGTGGAAGTTGGTGTGGCTTCTACCATTTGTACCCTGAACCTCGTTTGATCAGTCCCCTAGATCAATGGCCCTGATCTATTCGGGGTCCTTCAATACCATCGGGGTCACTTCATTGGATTTATGCCCACTCCAAGCTTCTAGCACACTCCGAAGGCCCCAGTCTGATGACCTCCACCTCTGACCAATTGGATGGTCCTAGTGATTTAGAAATCTATGGTTCTAATTGCCTCGAAACTTTCCACTTGTGCAATGGTTAACATCTCGTCCGTTCTTGTTTCCTCCTTGACATTTGTGGGCCTGGCAGGATCGACGACTGTGATCTCGTATAGCCAGCATGTCGATCAACAACCTATATTTTCTCTCGAAGTCCCTCCCATCGGAGTGTTTCTACTTTGGCCTCTAGGGAAACTCTGACCATCAGACTTAGATGATGTTCACCACCTGGCATCCGAGGCCACCATGAAGATTTCACCTAGGCATTTATTGCCATGTGTGTCTACCACCTGGCACGACACGTGAAACACATGTTCCTAAGAAGCCCTGCCTCAAAAGGGACACTAGTTCATGACGCGTGGCATAATTTTTATGTGACACATGGCACCACCCACTTCTTGACATGTGGGTTGAATTGGAACTACACATCATCATGGGACACTCGTTTTGGCCTCTTAGTTGTTGACACATGTCCCCAACGCCTTGGTTGGGGTGATGTGATTTCCCCCCCCCTTATCGCCATTCGCCAAGGAAATATGTTGGGTCCTTGCGAGGGATCGATGACTAATATTTAGTCTAGCCTTGGCCTTGATCAACCGTCCAGATCTCACCTTGGAGTTATATTGCATTCAGTCTCCATTGTTGATCACTTCTCAAAATGAACGGACGGATCTGTGAACACATCGATCAAGGTTGCAATGGAATATTTTTCGATACCGTTTTGTCGGTGTTATGCAATTTCCCCAATCTTCTGAACGTATATTGATAAGATCCAAAGCTATCGAGAGGAATATTATTCGATGTTTTTTCATATAAGTGTTGAAGGAGGCTCCAAAACTAGTTTTTCGATGGACGGTTGGATCTCCCTCGAAAAGCTACTTCGATGAATCGATGACTCTGGTCGGTTCGAAGTACTACTTCTGCGGGCATCATTTCCTACTTCGATGAAGGTTTAGGATCCATTATCACGCCAAATCAACAACTGATATTTAATCTCGTCCCTACATCGACCAAGGTTCTAGATCTAGTTGTCGCGCCAATTCGACGACCATGATCCTTTGAGGCAAGACAAGAATTTTCCTCCAACTTAACAGTCTGGTTCGAGACTTAGTCAATTTCACAAGGGTTTCTCTGAGTCTTTTCAAGATTACACACACACACATATATACGACCACAATCCTCTAAGGCAAAACAATACTTTTCCTTTAGCTTAACAGTCTGGTTTGAGACTTAGTCAATTTCACAAGGGTTTCTCTGAGCCCTTTCAAGATTACACACACACACACACACATATATATTTGGACACAACAGTACATACAGTGAGCAACGATGATGTTTCATTTTTGCATTTAAGATATAACATAGATTTGAGTTATTTACATACTCAAACAACTATATATGTTCATACCCTTCCCTATTTACCAATCACATGAGATTTTCACAGGCATGTACTTGCATCTATTTTGCTAAACACAGAGACTTCTTGTAACAAAAAACACATAAATTCCCATGTAGATATATTCCATGTAAACACAAGGCCATCTCCAGAAATACATAATCAAGCTCACTAGTCAGGTATTCATATCCATAATCACCCTACCAACCATCCATCCATACACATTTTCAAATCAATACGCAGAAACAAAATAAGTTACTTATCTACAAATTTGGGAGATGCTAGTAACTACTGAAGGGTTTGCCGCTCTCCACCCAACCAGAGGCAATGTTGCACTATGCACTACTACAACTAGCCACCCTTGAGCCGGGATATAATGTCATGAGAGGATGCATGGTTATTTAGCAAGTTTCCAGGGAGCCTCTATTACTTATGCGCTTTTGTTTCTCTTCCCTTGAACTCGGAAGCTCTTCCTACCCTTCTCTAGTGCCCCTGCTTTTCCCAACCATGCCTCCCCCTGTCTATCTCTACTCTCTTCCTTTTTTCATGTCTTCTTCCCCAAGATCTTGTGGGTCGCGTCAGAAGCTTCCTGAGGGGTATTTTTCCCATTCCTTCATTGACTCTCGAGGAATACTTCTCAACTACTAGTATGACTGGTAATCAAATTTCCAGGGTCGAGTACAGATCAGGTTCTACATAGTTTTAAATTTTACAGGGTACTGCCTAGCAGGGTCATTTCAACTAGTAATAGCTTCCCTCTTGCACCATCCTCTCATGACATCGTAACCTATGAAGAAAATCCTTTCAACAGTAATTCAACAACTCCTTGTTGCATTAATAACCAAATATTTACATTACCTAATTTATCAAAGGTCCATTGTCTTTCAAAATTCACATAGGAGGACTGTCTAAAGTTTTGGTCATGATAACAGTTATATTTACAAATTGGGGGAAACATGGGTGTTATATATGTAACTGCAATTTCGTAAAATCTGAGCCTCCTTTCCATCATGTGAATTTCGCCTAAAAACATATGGGAAATTCAACCCGTAATTTTTTTTGTTCTTTTGCATCTCTACATGAATTCTTTTCCATATGCCATTTTTCAATTATGCCATGGAGGCATTCTGTCAAACACTTTGAATGCAACATGTAGATTTTTCCATTGCATGCTAAATTTCGGCCCATACAACCTATGTGTTGTAATATTTTGCTCTGATGCCACATTGTAACATACCCAATACCCTCTGTTCACTATTGACAGTATGGGGTACTTATGCATTTCTTAATTTTTTTCAAAATCTGTACTCTAATACCAAAATATAATCACCCATCCATCCTACAGGATGACATTGCACATAAACTACTATGATACCAACAATGTAACACACCCATATCCATGTTGAATCACACTACTATGATTCCCATCTGTATTCTTTGTACATTTTGATTTTCTTTAAACTTGGCTCGTATTTACCATAATTTAATAACTCTGATACTATCAATTATACATCTTGGTCACCTTACCATGTATAATTTCTCAACAAGGTACCCTTGGTACCACAATTATGAATGCATATACAAACTACCATGAAATGTAGCATATAACATAATAATAACAACATTATAAACATGCATAAGCACATATAAATCATAAACAACATATGTACACAATATAAAACATAACATTAAGCACATTAAACCATATTCATAACACTTATCTTGTGTAAATGACATTAAACCATATTCATAACACTTATCTTGTGTAAATGGCACCAACTCACTACAAACCTTAGATGTTCCTCCCAGCCATAGACAATATTGTTCTAGCTCTCTCAACATTAGGTCACCCTCGAGTTGAATCTATGACTCCACTAGGGAAAAGGTTTACCTACAACCATCTTTGGTCTTACAGATAGTGCAAGTGTTCTCTAGCAAGGACATCAAACTCCAACAATAATTCCAACCTACAACCTCTCCTTCCCCATCAACCTACACAACCCAAGGAAATGTACCCCCTTCTCTACATCACAATCCCTCGGGCTTCCCACTTCCCTTCCAAGGCTCCAACGTAGGCCATCTAGGAAGTCTCAAAGCACTGTGGCTTCAGGAACTCCAATTGCACTCAAAAGTCTCCAAGCTTCACACATTGGGAATTCACCCAAAAAAATCTCACTCCATAGCTCTGACCTTATTCAAGGAAATCCAGTGAGAATTGTCCATTGAATCCCTGATAGAACTCACCTAGAATTCCAAGGATTCATAGACAACATAGAGTTACAGAGCTTTCCTAGCTCACCCTCCAACATGAACTCCACAGGCACTAGTTACAATGACACATAATAGTAAAGTGTGGAATCATAATGGCTCATATTGGAATCAAAACATAATGGAATGTAATGGTTTTCCATTGAAAACAAGGTTTAAGTATGCATGGCCTTAATTTGCCTTAATTTTCCATGTGGCAGTTGAAGAACCACTTTGGAACCTTTTCCCAAACTTAGGCGAAAATGCCAATGTAAGTTTTTCTTGGAATATTATATTATTTTTGGTATTAGCCCCTTTTTAGGCTTCCTATCCCCCTCACCTTTCCCTCTCATGGAATCTTATCCCCCCATTCTCTTTATTCCTTTGGTCTGCAACCGTGATGTTATTTTTATTAATATATGTGAGTGTTTGTATATTTTACATTACTAGGCGCTCCAACCTTTCAATATACAGGCGCGTTGGCATAAAACATACCGACTCACTAGCCTATGTATCTATGTACATATACATTTACATATTGGGGGTCAAATTGGGGGTATTACAAAACAACTTCCATAGAGACTCACTAGATGAAGACATGAAGGTTCCTCCTCCATGCACCCTACGTCTTCTAGAGTTGAAACATTACAAATTGTTAAATTTTCTTTCGTAATAGTTTAGAAAGTTGTAGATAGTGAAGACTTTTAAGATTTCATTATCTATGATTCCTTATAGGACTTGAGATGAATAGATGGGTTTTCATTAGAACTCATACATGCAAAAAAATTTGAACTTGTTGATACTTGATAGAGATTAGAAGCAGACAATGGAATGAGGAGGAAGTTGTTAAATGATTGGTAAAAAACACTAAATGAACAATAATACCGAAGTAAATCTTAGAATGCCTTACATAGGACACAATTGACTTTAGAGATTGAGTTAGCATAAAAAAAGAAGGCCATCACAAATATCAATGTCACATGCCTAAGTGTTGAGAGTAGGGTAGAAAATCTTATTGCACACATGAAAATATTAGATTAATATACTCCTCCAATAACTACTATGCATAATTCACTCAACACCTTATTAGTTCATATTTTTTGGACTTTTGGACAAATGTAGTTATAGTGTTGAAAACTCTTGCTTCCCTCTCTGACCTTGCTAGCACCTTCTAGAGATACATCATCAATCTAAAGTAGTGGATGAAATACTTGAAAAACACCTTCTATATCTCATGATCAACTAACCATTCTAACCAAATGCCTCTAGATTCCCTCAACAAAGAATTTCATAGATGGTGGTTGAGAGGTAAAGAAAATTGGAATAGGAAAGCATTAGATGTGATAGTAGAATGTGAATCTCTCCACCAACGTCATTTAGTTGCTTATGATGCCAATCCAGAGTTCCACCTTGATATCAAAGTTAATCCTTTTTGTGTATTGCAGACAACCGTGCTTAGTGAGTTTACATTATATGTTGATGTAATCCAACAAGTCAACGCTCTCAACCACTACTTAAATTAGACAACACCATATTCTAGACATCTCATAGATTTAGATCCAAATGGGCATCATGATCACTTATGTTGATGTCACACAATGCATCCATGCATAAATGCTCACTAGTTCTAGGAGTTCTAAGTAGTGTTGTCATGACCTATTGTTATTAAAATTGACTGTGCATGCCTTCTAGAGGATGGTTCAAGATGATGTTTGCATACTTGGTTTTAGTGGTAGACATTTTGTGCCCAACAACATCAAAATTAATCATGGATGCATAGTAGCATGTTTAAATGTTCAAATATGTAACAACTACCTCAGAGTTATGAGATGTTACCTCTACAATTACATAGCTTAGTCACATCATTTACTTTTGTGAAAATATTAGCAAGTCTACAACATTCAAGGTTTTAGGCCATCCTTTTTAGATCAATTTTAGTCTCAACTACAAATACAATGATATTTAATATTCTCTTTAACTCTTCTTTACTACTTCCATTTCGAGAGTTGGATAGTGTTGTGTAACGTTCCCAGCCCACTTGAGTTCCATTACTCGCATAAATACTCATAAAATAAAAAATTTCTAGTAACTAATTTTGCAGCTGACAAACTATACAAAAATATACAGTTTTAACCATTTGTTGATACCATGAACTAGATGCATCTACATCATTCTAAAAATAAACATAATTTGCAGCTAATAAACTCAAACACAACAACATATAATTCATTCTCAATACAAAGTTAATACACAACAATTAAACTCATAATGCAACACAAAAACAAGATCAAACGCTTATCTCTTAAAAACAGTTGTGCAACCAAGTGCTTCGGATGGACATTTCACCCAACCATAGACTTGGTGGTCCAAATCTCAACAACAAGTCACCTCTGAGCTAGGGCTAGCAATCCACACAAGAGGGTGGTCTCTCACTATCCACTCATAGCTTAAAAAACCCCACAACCCACTAGTATTCTCCTACAATTATCCTGATTTTTCACCAACTCTCTACCTCTCGACCTAACCAACCCAAGGAATGTACCATTTCACTTCTCTCAATTCATCGAGCATCCCATTAACTTATCAGGGTCTCTCTATCATGGGTAACTAATAATCTCACTACTGGGAAACTTAGAGCTCATTTCTAGGAAAACTACTAGGAAAACAATAGCAATCACTTGTTGTTACAGTGCAACTCACACAAGAGTTCATTCTCCAGTCTTGACTACCTAGTTGTTTAGTCTTCTGCTCCCAATATGCTCCATAATTCACCCTCCATGGTTGCTCCAGGTCCAAATCTCTTCTTCCTTGTTCTCTGCTTGATGTTCATGCAAAAATATGATTGTCTAAAAATTAATGTTACTTGCTTGACTTACACTCTTCCCCAAATTGATTGTATTAAGTCCCATGATTCCAATAACTATGGGATGTGACTACTCACACACACCCTCTTACATGCATTCAATGATTGGGTTCCTTCTATATTCAAGGGAAACTTAGAAGTTTAATAATAATGATAATTAATAGACATGGGTAATCCCCCCTTGTACCCCTCTTAGACACTCATAGAAATTCCCCTCTCTTGTGGATTAATCAGCCCCCATCTATGTCCACGTCCCCCAACAACTGACATCACATATTATTATTAAAATTTAGAAATACAATTCGCATATACATCGCTTGGCCACAACCATACATTATGTATACATTACACATTAATTAAACTGGGGATTATAGTGGGGATGTTATATTCCTCTACCCCTACAATTGTGCACCATCCTTAGTGCACACTATGTCGATATACATGCACAAATTTACATCATAATACTAAGAAATAAAAAAAATCTGCAATTTTACAACTCTAGTAGCAGTTCCAACCAAAATCTCATGTTCCTCTCAACCCATTGACCCAAGGAATGTAGCTCCTTCACTGCTCTTAGTCCATCGAGCTATACCATTCTTTTATCATGGCCCCTAGCATAGGTTGGATAGGACTCTGAGATGTGGTTCCAAAACTCTAGTTGTTCAAAATGGAGTCTTGCATTATGTTTTCTTCAAAATTGACAAAAAATTGTGGGTATTCCTCCTGCATGTTTTCTTTGTGCTCCCATGTAGCATCTTCAGGACCGTAGTAGATCCATTGAACCTTTACCATCACTATGCTTTGTTCTCAAGCACTTTGAATTTCTGGTCCATGATGCATATTGGTTCCACCAGGAAAACCCCTTCATGTTCCACTTGGATCACAATCTAATCAATTATGTGGTTAGGGTCAGGCACATATTTCTTTAATAATGACACATGAAATAAATTATGCACTCTCATGGATGTAGACAATGCTAACATGTATGCAACTGGCCCTATATTTTCTAATATCTCAAAAGGTCCACAATATCTTGCTACTAACTTTGGGAAGCTTCATAATCTTAGCAAACTTCTCTTTGATTTCACTTTCAAAAATACATGCTCGCCCACTTTAAAATCTATGAAAACTATGTTCTTTTCTGCATAAATTTTTTGCCTATCTCGGGCAACCTTTAAATTCTACTTGATCTTTGCCATTTTCTCTTCCATTTCCTTTAATAAATCTGACCCAATAACTGCCATGTCTGCTAGATTATCCCAACTCACTAGTGTGTTACACTTCCTGCCATACAAGGCTTCAAATGGGCTCATTTTCAATGAGGCTTGATACCCATTATTGTAAGAAAATTCCACTGAGTGGATATAATCCTCCCAGTTTGATGGATGGTCCATCACATACATTCGGAGCACGTCCTCAATTATTTTGTTAGTCTTCTCTGTTTTCCCATTTGACTCTGGGTGATATGTTGTACTAATATTTAGATTTTCCCCAAAGCCCCTGAATAAAACTTTCCGAAAATTGAATGTAAACTTGGGATCTTTATCTGAAACTATTTCCTTGGGCACTCCATGTAGCATAGAAACTTCTTTCATGTAGATTTTTGCAATATTTGTTGCCTTGTGTGTAGTCTTCATTGGAATAAAATGTGCTTCCTTAGTCAATTTATCCACCACCAACATGATGGAATCGTGTTGCTTCACTATTCTAGATAAATTTGTAATAAAATCAATTGTAACTACTTCCCACTTCCATTCTAGAATGGGAAATAATTGTAACAACCCCTCTAGATGTTTATGTTCGGTCTTCACCTTCTGGAACTCTAGACATTTGGCTATGTAATTAGCCACTTCTTTCTTCAATCTGGGCCAAAAATATTGGCTTCTTACAACTGCAATTGACTTATAATATCTTCGGTACCCAACATATGGCACATTGTGCATTTCCCTCATTACTGTATTTTTCAGCTCATTGGAATTCAACACATACACTATGCCTTTGTACAGGAGAATTCCATCTTCTTTTAGCTCAAAGTCTTTAAATTTCGATTGTAAAATACCTTGTTGTAATGTTTCTTTTATTTTAAAATAATGTTGATTTGAATTTGTTGCTTCAATAATTTTATCTTTCAAATCAATCCTATACATGTTGATGGCTGCAATGCGAACCTCATGTGCTCTCCTGTCGAGTACATTAGCCACTTGATTTTCTTTGCCTTTAGTGTGCTTAATTTCAAAGTCATACTCACTAAGGAATTATAGCCATCCGTTCTGCATGACATTTAATGTGAGTTGTCCAAACAAATGTTTCAAACCACAATGGTCCATCCTAAGCTCAAATTTCCTTCCCATGAGGTAATGTCTCCACTTTTTTAATCCATGAATAATGGCTGCTAATTCTAGATCATGGGTAGCATAATTCCTTTCATGCTCTTTTGATTTTTGGGACTCATAGCATACCACATAATATTTTTGTGTGAGGACTCCACCAAGCCCTTCCTTGCATGCATCAGTGCACACAACAAAGTCTTCATCGGGATCTCCGATCTTTAATATTGATGCATTGATAAATATGCATTTCAGATGCTGAAAGCTCTTTTCTCACTTGAAGTCCATTGAAATTTCACTCCCTTCTTTTGCAAATAAGAGATTGGGATTGCAATATTTGAAAAGCCTTTTATGAATATTAGGTAATAACCAACAAAATCCATGAATGATCTGATCTCTGTCACATTTCTTGGTTTTTACCATCCTCTATTGGCCTCTATCTTCTCGGGGTCAACTGTTATCTCTTCTGCTGAAATAATATGACCCAAGTAGTGAATCTTCCTTTGATACTTACTTAGCTTGGCATACAACTTGTGTTCTCTTGAAACTTTCAACACATGTTGCTCATGTTCCTCTTATGACTTGGAGTAGATGAGTATATCATCTAGGAACACAATTACAAACTTGTCTAGGTATTCCCCAAACACTCCATTCATCATGCACATGAAAACTATCGGTGCATTTGATAACCCGAATGACACTAGCGTGAATTCATAATATCCATATCTTGTCCTAAATGTTGTCTTGTTGATGTCTTCTTCCTTTATTATCACTTGATGATAACCTGATCTCAAGTCAATCTTGGAAAATATTCTTGCACCTTTCAATTGCTCAAATAAATCATCAATTCTTGGCAAAGGATATTTGTTCTTTATGGTGACCTTATTTAGTTGTATGAAATCAATACACACCCTTAAGGTTCCATATTTTTTCTTTACAAATAACATTGGGGTACCCCAAAGTGATACACTTGGGCATATATACCCCTTCTTTAATTGTTCATCAAGCTACATTTGCAACTCCTTCAATTCTGGTGTGCCCATTCTGTATGGTGTCTTGGACATCGGGGCAGTTCCTAGCACCAAATCGATAAAGAAATCAATGTATTTGGTGGCAGTCCTAGGATTTCTCCAAAAACATCTTTAAAATCTCTCAAGAGTGGATGGTCTTCAATACTTGGAATTTTTATCTTGAGTTGCCTCTTCCATATCGACTGCAAAAATATGACATAGCTTCCTGAAACTCTTTTTAATTTGCATAGATAAATTTCTCTAATAGATACAACTCTTGGAATGCCTTGAACCTTGCCTTCCTTCCCTTCTTTATCAAGACATGTGATTGTCTTGTTGTAGCAGTCTAGAATAACAAAGTATTTTTCCAACCAATCCATGCCAATTAGACAATCATATGAACCCAATGGTATGATGTTCACATCTACCTTTGTGCTAAGTCCATTCATGTTTATTGGACAATCTTTAACTAGCTCATTGATTTTCCTCTTAGCCCCTGTGGCTAATTGAACTAACCAAGATTTCTTATGCTTACTCCTTTGCAAGTGAAATATTTCAACAATGTTAGAGTTTATGTAACTATGGCTAGCTCCAGAATCAATTAAAATTGTTATGGGTTGGTTATCAATCTTACCTTCCACTTCAATCACGGGGGATTCATATTCTGTTTGTTTTTTGTACAAGGATACATAAATCCTTGGCATGTTTCCTTCCATGTCTTGAATTGTTACAACCTCCTAAATGTTGTGGATAGTCCTCATGCTTTCTCCTTTGTGAGGGAAATCTCTATATAAGTGATTTTCATCACATCCCCAACATTGTACATGCTATTGCCTTGGCCTTTTCCCAAATGAATCTACATTCTTGTGCTCATTTTGAGTTGATTGATTTTGATGATTTGCTTGGGAGTTGTTCTTGAAAAAATGTGGCTTAAAACCTTTCTGCCTTTAATCCTTTTTACCCTTCATCTTGTCATTCCAATATTTTTGGAAAAATGGTCTTCCTATGCTCTGCTCATAAATATGCTTTTCTCCCTTATGGCTTCCTCCAAAGTCTCGGGGTTATCATATTGTATCTTGTCAATGTAGAAAGAAGGTAACCCACTCAGAAACCTTTGGATTTTGACTTTCTCATCCTTTATGAAATTAACATACTTCAACAATTCAAAGAACCTCTTCTCATATTCAACCATTGTCATGATTCCCAACTTGAGTTCAAAGAACTCTTTCATCTTACTTTCATAGTAATGCTCAGACAAATATTTCTCTTTGAAATATCATTTGAACTACCTCCATGAGACCTTCTTCTCATCAAGGTGTTTGGCTTGCTTAAGTTGATCCCACCACATGGTTGCCTTTCCTTGCAAGTGGTAGGTTGTAATTCCAACTTCTACCCTTGAGGGGTAATCATGCAACTAAAAATAATTCTTCATTTCCAATAGCCAGACATCAACCTCTTCTCCCTTCTCGTGCTCACCATTGAAAGTTGGTGGCTTGATTTTCCTAAGCTGACCTTGCAAGATGTCTGCCTCGGGCCTTCTCCTCTTCCTCTTGACATGAGACACACTTGGGCTTCTCCCTGGACTTGAAATTACACGAGTTATTCTAGTGGATTTCTTTGGAGACTGATGGTGTATGCTCATGCTTCATTGTCTACCATTCCATGATCACCCTTCTGCTTTTGGATCTAGATGTTGTCACTTGTCTAACAATAGTTGCTTGCTTAGTGTTAGAGTCTTTTTTAACTTTCCTATGCAACATATTCAGAATCTGTAGTATCTCTTCCTAATCTTTTAGAATCCTTTCATTAGCTGCCTTATAGTTCTGCACTTCTCTATGCAGGGTTCTCATAGTTACAGACTCCTTCCCACCTCTTCTTCCATTAGACTCCATCTCAACATTTCCCATGCTGACATGAAGACCTATGACCTCCTCCTCATGGATATAAGATCCCTGGGAATCCTCCATAACTCCAATCCTCATGTAAGAACTAAAGTTTTATTCCTGTACCTCTAATTCTACAAGAAATGTGCATGCAATAATTATTGTTAGAACATGGATACTATCAAACATGTCATTGACTAGATTATAGGTTCTTCATCTCAATTTATGAGTAACACAATGCAATAAGTCAAAATATAATTCCTTAGACACATTCCTCTCTGAAATGACTCTCCAACGACTGTACTCATGCCTCATTCTGATTTATGAGCGAAAAGTTACAACATTCACAAGCTATCATTTCCACTCATTGCTATACTTTTACTGCAACAAAATTGTTTTATTACTTTCTGAAAAAAAATAAAATTAGTGCCCAATTCAAAATTTTGGGTGTACAGATGTCTTCTCCTCCTCAATACCTTTTGAGTAACTATTTATTTTGCCAAATCCGAGCTCCAAGCTAAAAGTTATGGTATGATGAAGTTTAGACTATTTTCCCATTTTATCCCTATATGCTATAGGTGTCTTCCTTCTCTTCCTACACATTTTTACATACCTAGATTACAAATCTGGCACCATGGTTGTCTTCTATGGTTCATAATCTTTCCATAAACTACTATTTTTCCCCAAACAAACTTCTGAGAAAGGAGTTATTCCTTCTGGAAGTAAACTAGTGCCAAAATTATACCCTTAACTGTTCCCACTGTAACTTTCTCATACGAGCTTTGTTTTGCGTCAGGGATAGCTCTTTGGAAATCTCTCTCCAAGTTCTTTTATTTAAGCTACAAAAACTCTATATGGTGTGCACGACGACACTTACATTTTTGAAAATTCTAACTCCTAAAACCTTGTTTAGGGCCTCAAAATGCCCCTGCAAGTTGAAGACCTTCAAAATACGGAAAATTTCATATAAAATTTATTTTTTTATTGTTATAACAACCTTTTAATTTGCATCGTCGATCTCAAAATCGGGTGAAAGCTAAGTTGTGGATTCTCTAAACCTTTCCCATGCCCGCAGGTGAATCTCCATTGTTGATTTCCAAATCGAAGCAATTTGGACCATTGATTTAAGCTCCATTGGCAATCAACAATCGACAATTTCTCTTGGACATATGAAACTCTCTGCCGATTTTGGTGACCCAACTAACAACCATAAAAAATTTCTCTTGTTCGAACTAAACACTTTACCAATCTCGCTGACCCGACTATTGACGATTTCTCTTGGTGACTAAACTTGTCCACAAATGTCCTTGAACCTCGAGCATCAACGATCAACCATCTCTTGGCTAATGTGGAAACTATGTTGATGTGGCATTACATGTAGATGTTGACATGGCATGACACTTGTACACTGACATGACACTCTGGATGATGTGGCATGACACAAGGATGCTGGCATGACATGACATGTCATCATCCTCTTCCCTTCATCGACGATCAACAACTTCTCTTGGACACTTGAATACCTCGCTAAATTGACCGACTCCCGATCATCGACCATCGACCATCAACGATTTCCTTTGGATGCATGAAACCTTTCGCCAATTTCTGTCAATCCCTAATCATCAACCATTGATGTTCGAAGATTATGTTATAGAAAGATTTGCCTCACCCCTTACAACGTGTTCAGAAGGCCTTTTCCATTTCCATATGCAGACTTGAAGTCCCTTTTTGCAATTCCTAGAGATAAAAATTGTATTTTTCCACATATACACACCCTAACAACTATACAACATGTGTATATGCAGGTTGCACCATTACAGCCTGCGTACATCAGGTTTTGTGCTAAAAATTAAAAAATGGTGTCGGGTTTCCATGTCACATCACGAGATCCATGATCCTTGACCTTCCATATACTGGAAACGTTCCGACTTGGCCCTTCAGTTCCATTTGAAGGCTATAAATGGGCCATATCAAAGCCATGGAAAAGAGAAGAAGAATTCAACTTTGAGAGCAAATTTACTCTAGAGAAATTATTCACTTAATATTGAGTCTGCATCCCTTTGTCCTTTTAAGTTTGAACACACTGTTCATCCCCCCAAGCTCTTCCCTATTTAATGGAGAACCTCATTATCTCTCTTATATGAGCTTGCCTTTGGTGGAGGCCCAGCTGGAAGGGACTTAGTTTCTGGGTTCCGAACGTGCCGATACGAAATTTTGTCATTCGTACACTTCTATTGATTACATTTTAATAAAAATACTCTTTTCTCGTCCAATTAATGTCTCACAAATATTTGAATTGTTATTCCATGGGCGTATTTGTTATGAATATTGATGCATTATGCTATTATATGTGCTAACTTTATATATTATCACCATATTCTTGTGTATCTTGGTTGTTGAGGACAAGTTGTAGGTTTATATCTTTGAGTCAAGTGCTCAACGGTGGACTTCATCGAACGTCTGGACGAGGTAGCCCCTTTATTTTGTCTTGTTAGCATATTTGTTTATATAGCATACTTGAGATTAGAGTTGAATTATGTAGTCATTTCTGTCTGTTTTGGTTTACCCCATTCCATAGAGTGATTTTCCTCGTAACAGAATTGACGACCACATTGGGGAGGGAATCTTCTTTTCAGGGTTTGGAGTGTTTTTCTCCTTTGATTGCTCTCAATTATCTTGAGTTTCTTGTTGTTTGATTGCTTGACATCCTCTTTTCATTTTGAGTTTGAGTTTCTTGGCCTTATCCTTAACTTGGCAGTGTTTCAATACATATACGTGGGTTTCTCTTGACAATTGCATGCATACGTGAGCTGTCGTTCTATAGGGTGCGTACATACGCGGTTTTCTCCTAAACAATCGCGTACATCATCCTTTTTTGCTTGATTGTTGAGTTTGATGTTTGTTGGGTAAGTGTTGATGGTTGCTGAGTCTTCTTAGGTCTCTGTCATGACTGTTAAGTGCCTACTGAGTGATAGGAAACCTTTATTTGTTTGAATTTTCGGGTTTTTTTTTTCTCGTCATCCTTTTTATTGGTTCTCCTTGCATCTTGGGCTAGGTGTTTGCTTCTTGATATTCTACTTGGTTTGTCTATGTTTACATACAATAGGGTCTTTATATCAAGTAGTTGTTCAGTCCTTGCATTTTCATTCTTTTATATTGAAAATACAAACAAAAAAAAATACATTTTGCATTGTTGGCATTTGATCTTTTTGGGTTCTTATCGTTGATCTTAGTACATGTGTGGAAAGATTGCATCTCATTTGAAATTGCAGAATTGAATTGAAAGTTGCATTTTGAAAATATTATCATTTATTGAGAATTGAAGTTAGGACTTTGCATTATATTCATATTCATTTCTTTTACTTGCTGAGTCATAACATCATCAGTTTCACGACCACACCTTTTTGAGTAAACAAAGCCACTAAAAGTAACGCTGATAAATTTAAAATTGATTATGAACGATTTTATTTTTTAGGGTGCACAAACTAGATTAAGATTTAGAGGTTTGGAATAGGATTTTGTGAGTAAACTTATCCAAGGCTATTAAACTCAACATATGTGTCTGACTAAGGGAGTGGTGAAATCCATTGTATAATTGGTGACGTCAGGAGGTTCCGCTCACATCGGAGTTAAGCACGAGATCACGTGAAGTTTTTTGAGGAGATATCCCTCCAATACCTTCTTAGCGTTAGAGATATTTCTGGGGATCTATTCGTATATGGGGGTCTTGCTAGTACCTTTACGTCTGTGAGAGGCGGTGCTTTCGAGATTTCAAGATTTGTTACCCTGCTCATATGGTAGACATGACTTATGATTGTTTGTTTGTGCATTGATTATTTTGTAATGGCTTAGTTGCTTGACATAGGTAGCCACATAGGTTACTTGCAGGGGTTATTCTGCAGGTACCCTGGGTCAGATAAGGGTTAGACAACACACAACCTTTATGGAGGATTACCTCTCTAGGGGGATCTGACCGACTGGTTTTTTAGCCCACAAGGGCCCTTATAACTGATTATGATACCTTTGATCTTTTACAGGGAGTCTCAGGCCCCTCTTGGGTGAGGTATACCTACCTTAGGGAGGGAAGCCCCTTTCAACCACTTTATCCTGTTTGTGTGCATATTGGCCTTTTGTTTATTTTGGTGTGCTCTTTGATTATCAGTTGGCCTTAGGATTTGTTTTTATATCTCAAGCCTTGAGTCATCATGGAGCCAGATCAGTTTCCTTGCAGGTCTCGTTGTTTGTTAAAGTTACCACCGCATATTGAGTCTTTGCCTTTTAAAAGGCGTAAAGTTATCAAATGTGGTACACACACCTCCACCTATAAGACTTGTGGTCATAAAAGTATGAGTATTGAGTCGAGTCATAAAAACACTCGGAGTCCTTCAACTCCCATACCTACTATAGTTAATGGTACTCATTCGACACCTTCAACCACCATGGTTCTAGTGTTGGAGGTTCCCATCATCACTCATGTTCGTCCTATAGTTAATACTCAACCTATAGTCACGAACCCTTTTGGGCCTCTCTTTCATTCGTCGGGCTACAATACTCAATCCATCCCTATGATCTCTAGCCCTTTTTCTTATGGTATGCCGAATTTCACATTGCAATTTCCATTCTCCATTCTAGTGTCTAATAAAAATACTAGTATTGGACTTGGGGGCATGGCTCCTCCGCATACTCCATTCTCATTTGGCGGTGCTCATATTCCCCAAATGAATCCTACAATTGGAAGCTTACCTCCTTTTAACCCTGGGTCTAATCCTGGTCTTATTTCTCCTGGATGGAGTAGCCAACCTGGCGGACAAGCTGTTGCTTATGTTTCGTCCACTACAACCACCTCCTCCACACCGATTCCGACCAACACATTTGGCATGACAGATCCAACTCTATACTCTGGATTCACACCCGAATGAGGTCAGTTTGACACCATGGGAAACCCCCAACCTAGAGTTACTCGGGCTGGGGGAAATATTTACAATCTTCATCATAACATTCCTACTAGAATGGTGCCCAACCAACCCTTTATGAATTAGTTTGGAGGGGGGTTTTACAATCCCGCACAGGGCCATGGTGCATAGAAGAACCTTGTATGGGTTGCGATTCCCCAACAACAATCTTTCCTGGGATCTTGGGGCCAGATGCTGCAACCCCGTCTCCCTTTTTTGGCCACACTCAATTTGCCATACTTGTCAAGATTAATGAATGACCTGGTGCGCCATGACCCGACATGGCCCCCGTCCCCACCAAGATTCCTTCGAATATTCCAAAATTCGAGGGCAAGACTAGTGAGGATCCTAGTGATCACATCACTACCTTTCATCTTTGGTGCTCTTCCAATTCCCTTAACGACGATTCTACTCATTTAATATTGTTTCAACGCACCCTCATGGGAGTTGCAGCGAAATGGTACATAGAGCTACCCGGGGGGGGCATATGGAATTTTTAATCAGATAGTTTTAGTCTTCCTCAACCACTTCCAATTGTCAATTCGTTACGATGTCACCATATAACTTCTATCAACCTTTCGCTAGGACAAAGCCACCCATATCTCAGATCACATCCAAGAGTGGTGTATATGAAAGAGGTTGGTCAAGGCCTACATTCCTCCAAAGTTCATGTTGGAATGGTTCCTTAAGTCTTTACAACCTTATATTTTGGAGGATGTTTCTACATTTGGAGTTACATTTGAGGAAGAAGCAACTTTTAGAGCCCAATATTTAGATCTTATATATGCTCAGTCTGGGATGTTATACGAAATTCTTCCTAACGCACCGAGGTTAAGCTATGACCCTAGACAAAATCCTGGGCCTCATGCTGATGCAAATATACGCTCCACAAATGTTAAATCTACAGACTTGGTGACAAGCCAGTTGAAGGAGTTGTCTCTAAACCAGTTTGTAGGAGGGAAAGCTTCATCTATGTCCTCCACTCCCACTCAGTCAGTGGATGTACATTCTGTGAAATCGTCGACCAACCCGAATGGTAACCAACAACCAGAAAGGAATAAAAGGAAAGGACATGGTAACAATCGTAAGGGTGGGAGGAATAATAATAATAATAAACCCAAAGACAACATTAACAATGAGAAATCGAACCATAATGTTGGTGAGGGAAAGAAAGAAAGGTGAAAGGTGAAGTTTCCTTGCAAGCTTTGTACTGACGGTCACCTTACCCACTTGTGCCCCAAACTCATGGAAGCTACGAGGCTTTTATCTCTACTGCCTGTTGTGTTGAGTAATCCTTTTCTGCATAATCAACACATGGCCTCGAGCTCCTCTAATGCCGAAAATGTGGTGAGTGGGAGTCAAAACCCACCGATGCAAGACAATGACTGTCTATGCATCAATATGGTAAAGTCACAAATTAATGTAGCCACTAGGTCTCGTGATTACAGTTCTTCACAAGTTGTCCCAGGTCTAAAAGCTCCTCCTTCTCCGGAGAACCTTTATAGATTGAAAAACCAGAGCCTCTGCCTCGTATTACAAAAGGAGTACTCAAATTATCTACCCACAACCCTAATGCTAGACCTTCCCATAATTACTCTATTGTTGAAGATCTGGGTAGAGCCCCTTGCGCGATGTCGGCTCTGGAGGTACTCTAGATGTGTCCTTCATATATGAATGCCTTGTTATCTGTGTTAGGATCTCTAGACCCCTGTGGCTCTAAGGTTATCAATTTTGACGTCACAGATGTGAATCCTTGCTTGCCTTACCACGTGGCCTTTCAAATCCATGTGGATTACTCAAAGTATACCATCAAACATACTCATATTGATGAAGGTGCTGCAACGTGTGTGATGTCCCTAACCTGTTGTAAAGCCATTGGATCTCCAACCCTCTCTCAATCTCTGACCATGTTGACTGCATTTGATGTTTGTTCTTTCCATCCCCACAATATTCTTCCTACCTTTCAGGTCCAGCTAGGTGGGAAGACAGTGGAGGTGGATGTCGAGGTCGTTGATGCGCCCCTTGACTATAACTTACTACTAGGGCATAACTGTACTTATACTATGACTATAGTCATATCGTCCGTCTTCTATGCTTTATGTTTTCCTCACGATGGGAAAATTGTGACAATCGATTAGTTGTCCTTTGCGTACGCTATCCCCAATGCATCAATTGGACCGTCGATCCCCGTGATCGACAATTATCAACCGACAACTGATAATATCCGTGTCAGAATGTATTCCTCCCTTATGGGTACCTTTGATTTCATTGCACTAATTCATCATATCTATCCCATGTCTAGTAGGTTTTCTTCATCAATGAGGTCAGTTCCTTTCTGCACTTCATATTTAAATGATCCTTCAACCCTACCTTCCTCGACCATGTCTTGTGAAGGTTAGTCACATATTGGAATGGAAATGCCACTGCCGACGGTAGAGATAGCGTATCAAGATGTTCTCGACTCTATTGTCGACCCAGATCCTGTCTCCTCGTAGACGGACAAGGATGATCTTGTTCTCCGGCCCATATGGGCCAATTCATCGTCTTGTTCACATGATTACCTCGATGACACTTTACCTTCGAATGAAGCGATCTTAGAGGTCATGAATGGTTCTGATAGGCCATGGGATGATATGCATCATCGCTCTTATTTTCTCCCAAATCTTGTCATAATCGAACAAGACGATTTCAAATCCACCTTGAGTGAGATAGTAAGTCACGCTGTCGTAGTTCCACTTGATGCACACGACATTTATGCCGAAGGAAACATGGTGATTATCTCTCCTACTGTCACGATTGATATCTCTCAGATTCCTGGTAAAGTTGAAAATGTATGTATCGACGCGAATTGTTCACCTGAATAAATTCAATAATTCATTTGGTCGCCATGAATCGACCCTTCCGCTAGACTTCCAGTTAATCTCCTACCCGACACTTTCGATCTCTAAGAACACCTCGTACGCCTAGAGAGTTTATATGAGCAGCGTCAAGATGCCTCTACAACTATCGAAGTGAATAAATGACGTGTGAAGGTCCAATATGATAAGTATGTCTATCCTCGGCAGTACGTTGAGGGTGACTTGGTCCTCTTGTATGGCCAAGCCAAAGAACCACTGGGGGTAGACAAGTTCAATCCCATGTGGCATGGTCCTTATATCGTGCGACGTGTCTTAGAAAAAGGAGTCTATGAATTAGAAGATTATGAATGGAATATGATGGCTGAGCCCAGGAATGGGCTCTACTTGAAAAGATATTATGCTTGATCCCCAAGCTTGGGCCTAACTCTTTGTATACTAATGTATTTTAGTGTGTATATATCTTTTCCCTTGTGTCATCGGATTTCTTATTGAGTTTCTTCTTGGTTGGCATATGTCAACGGAGTCTTCGGTATATGTAGGATTCACAAACGATGCTATTTGTCATACACAGAACTTGGCTTCCCCTGCTTGGGTCGTTTACTCACCCGAGGGTCAACTGGTGTCTTCAGGTGTCGTTTGTCTAGGGTCATCAATGAATAATGTGGCCAAATATAGCATTGTTATAGAGCTTTTGCGCGATGTCGTTTCACATGGTATTCGTTCTTTAGAAGTTCTCCTGGAATCCGAGTTAGTAGCATGTTAGTTGAACGAAAATTACCATGTGCGAGACCCTACTCTACTCCGACAATTCCTACAGGTATGAATTTTGGAATGACATTTTGATTTTATTACTTATCATCACATACCTAGAAGTTCTAATTATGTATTCGATGCATAAGCTAATTATGTTTTAGATTGGCATTTGTCACATAACTAAGACAAAGAAAACACATTCACCAATGTACACATTGTAATATAAGTGAAGCAAAAGACCAATGTTTTTTATATTTCATTTCTCCAAAAATATGGTGTCATAGTACAAAATTGGGGCTCACACCTTCAAAATACATATACGGTCGATCAATACAATAACCACGACATCTACACCTATGGCGCCGGATGTGTGTCATGATAGCATAGTATGGTGTTTGCAAGACGCCGGAAGAGTCACACCCAAGCACGAGGCACACCTACCACATGTCGCTGCATCACCTCCGACATATCCTCTACATAAACCATGGGAATTCTTTGCGTCAAACGAGACAGATTGACCTAGATGTTTTGAAGCACTCTCTCAACATCTCCTCCCGCTGGATCATCCCCTTGGTGCCTCTGCCGGTGTCGTGGGAGTCCATCTCATCATCACAGACCCACATATGCATAACAATACATGTTGTAGTTATTACTTGACATCATCCAAAAATATTTTTGTTTTCTCTTTTACAATTTACAAAAATACAAAAAAAAATGAAATATTCAAAAACAAAATTTCATACCTATGTCTCTGTAGGCAGAACCTGGTGGTAATGGCATGTTCAGATCTTCTCTAAAGTCGATCCCTGCATATGGGTAGTCGTCTAGAGCTATCACCTGTCGACACCACCAGAAGAAAAACTCGTCGTTGTAGTGTGTTGGTACCCTACCTCCCCCCAACCGCCTCATCACCTCGGTCCACTATGCCATGGTTGGATCGCGAGGTGCATGCGAAAAAATCTCGACTCTAGGGCCCAAGCCTGGAACCCGCTTGAAGAAAAAACTACACAAGATAGATGCAAACTCGAAGTTCCTCTTTCTACCTTGTTTTTAGTCTGTTAGCTGGCTCTTCATGTTGGCTAGCAGTGAGGTGCGCTAGTCGTAAATCATGGGTCACAATCACTCCACCAAGTAGAAAATAAGTGGCCTTGATTCCTGATGCAACGAGGCCGACCCTGTGATCCATGTCAACACTAGGACAATGATCTTGAGACTCAAGTTGTTGATCGCTCTGATCAAGAGTTGGATCCCTACCTTCTCGTTCCCTGCAATGCAATGAGTGTCTATGTAGTCCTCTATTCATGCCACTCCCAGCTCCCTGGGCTTTGAGGTTCACCACCTCACCCCGATGTGACAATCCTTTCAAAAAGTATATGTCCTCGACTTCAATCCTCAATGGTTTTCCATCGAAGTCGAAGGCCTCTGTATCTGGATCCCAATAGTTCACCATCATCTGGAGCAGTCTCACTTGATCCCTCATGCCTTTGAGAGCCCAAAATTTATATAGCCCACATCTTCTTAATGCCATTTGGGCCCTTGGATCTCTTTCTACTGCAACATCAACCTCTTCATGCTCTCTTTTTCTCCACTCTAGCACCATCCTGCAAGTTTAAAATCAA
>ML841392.1:24714-40736 GCA_009831015.1 Picea engelmannii | reverse complement strand
TTTTCTCTTATCCTCGTTTTCTTTTTCACACCACAATTTCTCCTTAAATTTAGATGAGAAGTTGTTTTTAATGGTATCAATATTTTGTAGAGTGACCTCCTCCTCTATTCTTCAATGGTTTAGCCAAGAATTACCATCTTTATGCCAACCCTCTTAAGCCACGACGAAATTTGACAGGAGTTTGAAGCAATCTTAGTAAACCTATTGTCTTTCATGTTAGTTGTTTTATGCTAGTACATTAGGTACCTTGTCATAGAAATACTCTTAATGGGGGGGATTCCAACTTTTATGAGGATGATAGGATAGGGTGTACTGCTTTTAATTTTAATATTATAAATTATAAAATGTTTTGGATTTGCCTAATCTTCCTCCACGACTTTCTAGAGATGTTGCATCTCTAGAACTCACATCCATATAAACATGAGTGACAAGAGCCTCAAAGAGGAGTTTCTTTTTTCCCACAAACAAAAGTCTCTTGCTTTACAATTGTTTTTAGGGCCGAAATAGCGTTTCCACCCTCCATTAATCCCTTTCTCGATGCTATGGTTCATGTTCTACTTATGATGAAGATCAACCAAGATATTTGTATGAAGTAGCTTCCTCTAAGTTGGTAAGTTAATATAGCTATTATTACAATTAAGTTAATATAGTAACAAGAATTATGTTGATTTGTATAGGTTATAAAGAGTTAATGTAGGTATTATTAATTTATTTTTTTGTTACATATAAACATTAATGTGAAAGTAATACTTGAAATTAAATATGATTATTAAATTGTATTAATCTAATATTATTTATAATGATATTAAAGTTCATTCATCTATTAATATTAATATTATTACTATAACAAAACCACTAATCTCAACTAAATGGAATTCCAAGTTTTGAACATTCTTGACCAATATCCATTGTAAACTAGGAACCTCTATACTCTTGATCTTGAGTATTGGCTCCATGCTTAAGAAAGCCATCGTTTATCCATGCATTATAATCTTCAAGTAAATCTCCATCAAATCTCTTCTTGAGATCTCTTACCAACTCCCATTTGACACAACATCAAAATTCAGATATTTGAACATTAAATATAGTACTTTTTTCCCCTCATGTATTCAAAATGCTTGGCACCATGCCACCCCCACCATCTATATTGCATGATGCGAGATGTGAAATAATTGTTGTAAATATCTTGTCCTATGTAGGATGAAAATTTCCCACAACTACACCACTGCTATTACCTTCATGTTGATGTATAACTCATAGGCCCATACCATGCCCAAGGGGAAGCATCTTCTATGCATTTTTGGTATTTTTTTTATTGGGCCATTTTAATCTCCACTCCACGTTGCTTTGTGGTGTAGAGAGCTCTGAACCAACAACCCTCCAAAAGGAAATCAAAAAAGAAAAGCATCTCCACTATTTTGAATGAAAATCAAACTCACATCCATCGAGATCAATTTGTACTAGTAAACAAAAATACTAAAAGAGTTTGTCTTTATGTCCCTCTAGTGGTTAGAGGGCCCTCATTCTTTCATGGAAGTGAGCTCTCACATTGTTTAGTTCTCTTATGTGTTAGATAATGCAAATCACATATGTCTTTCCTTCCATAATGAACTTTCTCACATTGGTGCCACTTTTTTTATTTGTTTTTTTAATTTATAATTTCTTATAAACCTTAACTTTAAGGGATAAAATTAATATCAAAACTCTTTCTAATACTTATCATCTTCAATAATCTCACATAGTTTAAATCCAAGTACTCAAGAAGAGACTCAGTTACTTCCCAGTATTGCACACTAAGTAATCAACTCCACTTACCTAAAAGTTTGGCAAAAAAAATCCCAACCCAGACATTCAATTCACTTAGTGGATATACTCAACTCCCAATTAATTCATTATTAATAAACTTGGTTACTTCATTATTACCATCATGATCTCATGGCATATTTGTAAATCATACAAGATAATGATCTTCATAACTAAGTGGAGAAATTACTGACCAAAACAAAATCTTCATAATAAAAAAAATCTTCATAGTTTAGACAATTTATTTTTTTAACTTTTTGTGGTTAGAACTATTGGAATTAAAGACATCAATTGTTGAAATTACACAATCTAAATACAATAGAATTTTTTTATAGCACTAAATCCATTTATATATTTAAAAACATAATTTAAGTAGTGAAAAATTGCAATTTCATCAATAATTACATAACCGAATTCCAATAATAATAACTCAAAAAAATCCACAAAATAAAAATGTTTAAACTTATCTCATAAAAATATCATTATGTTTTATTATATTCTATGTATGAAAACAATTTACATATAAAATACCATTTATTTGATTATTTGATTTATGTATAAAACAATTTACACATAAAGTACCATGTAAAGTTATAATGTCCAAACATTAACTACAATTTAATCATATATATACAAATATTCCAAAAGATGAGTATCTATAAGATATTTACACTTTAATCATATATAGATGAATATTTATAAGATATTTACACTTTAATCATATATACAAATATTTCAAAAGATGAATATTTATAAAATATTTTATTTTTTTTTTATAAAAAGGGGAATATGAGTACATGGATGTTTGGAAATAAAGTCTTACTTTGTTTCAACAAGGCAATGAAAGACCCTCGTGTAGGCCATGAGTAAACCAAACAACCACACTATTTCATTTCCTTCATACTTCCATGTCCATTGTACTAAAAGGGGGTCCAATAATATAATGGCCCTTGGTTTCATAAAGTTAAAATTTCACCAATTAAGCACAATAATATAATGGCCCTTGGTTTCATAAAGTTAAAATTTCACCAATTAAGCATATACTTTTATAAATAAAAGTATACTTATTAATATTTATTTAAATTAATTTGGTTTATAAAATATATTTTAAGTTTTTTATATTAATATTTATTTAAATTAATTTGGTTTATAAAATATGTTTTAAGTTTTTTAGTAAAAGAAAATAGATTTTGGAAAATCAAACAATTCCCATTACACACGGTCTTTATATCCACTGAAATTTGAATTTAAGTTGTTTTCATAACAACACTTTGTAATAAACCATTTAATTACTCTTAGAATTATTGGAAAAATGTTGAGATAACAAAATTGATTTTTTTTTTCTTAATTTAATTTTAAGAAAGTTTTCAAGAAGAAAACTTTTGAAAAAAAATTAGAAGATTTGAAGGTTTTTAAAGTTGAGAGCTGTAATGATAGAGTTGTATGTGAAAGTTATTATTAAAAATTTAAATGTAATATGGGTTGGGCAGCATAGTCTATTGTTCTCAACATTTTTTGGAATTTATGTTGATAAGTTAGAGGTTTGTTGGGAAGAAACACGGTGCATTGGCACTATTTTGATGGAGATAGTTTTTTTTCTTTACATTAATGATATTGTTTTTTTGGTAAGGAGTTTTTGTGATTTTGAAAAGCATCAAAAAAATCTCAAATATTTTACTTATAACGATGATAACTAAATAGAGTTTATTTGTACAAATATCTTGGAATTCATTGACAACACAAACTTAACTAGAACTATAGTGTGGAGAAAATAATTAATAGAAATTGAAACACCTATTTTAACCTCAATAACAACTATTAAAAAACAGATTTCTAGTTTTACAAGAAAAAAAAGTCATCTTTAATATCTTTGCTATGCCATAAATGATTATACCATAATTTTAAATTAACTAGTAATGAATTAGAGAAAATAATTAATAGAAATTGAAACACCTATTTTAACCTCAGTAACAGCTAAAAAAACAGATATATAGTTTTAGAAGAAAAAAAAGTTCATCTTTGATATCTTTGCTATGCCATAATTTTAAATTAACTAGTGATGGATTAGGGAGCCAAATTGATGGATTAGGGAGCCAAATACTTGGTTATATAGGAAAGTGAAGTGGTTCATATTTTTCCCAAGGTTTAATTTCTTAAGATATATGTTTCCTTTTTATGTGGTGTCTTGTATTTATAATTACGACTTTTCAAATGGTTGAAACTAAATGTTAGCTTTAAAGGATTTTAGTCTTGTAGTGACTTTTAAATAAAATAGATCATTTTAAAGTGATATAAGTCAATTCCCTTATAGTCTTGTGCTTTTTAATTAAGAAAAAAATATTTACTGCGATAATAGAAATTATTTTAATTATAAAAACATAAGATTAAATTACATTCATTGAATCAAATTATTATTTGTACAAATAAATTAGATAATGATATAAATAGGTATCATGTACCCATATATGAACTAGTTTGAGGTGAGGATTGGGATCTTGGTTACATGTTATTCTTTAGTATGTGGGAGATATAAATAGGTATCATGTACCCATATATGAACTCGTTTGAAGTGAGGATTGGGATCTTGGTTACATGTTATTCTTTAGTATATGGGAGATAATGTATTGAAATATAAAATATATATTAGTCTTAATGACATAATAAATTAGATAATGATATAAATAGGTATTATTTACTTATATATATGAACTAGTTTGAGGTGAGGATTGGGATCTTGGTTACATGTTATTCTAGATTAAATGCATTATATGGTTTGGTTGTGTTGAAATATAAAATATACACTAGTTTTAATTGATCAACTTGATAAAGGAATATATATTGTAAACAATATATTAACTTGGTAGAAGTCTATGATAAAAAAATAAAAGAAAAAATAAGAGTGGATAAGTGATTTGATTGTATAGAATTTAACTAATGTTGTATAATATTAATTTAGTTAACAAATCACATTTATATATTTAATATATTAAGCATGAACACATTAAGACATGAATAAAATGGTAATAAACCCAAACAATCAACACTATGAACTAGGGAATGAAAACCATAACACTTGGCATTGCTTAATTGTACATCTTATTGGCATACAAAGAGTGGATTATAAAAACATTTGCAAGAACCAAAGTGTTGTGAGAAAGCATTGAGATTCAAGTTGTGTAGGAGAATGATTGTATGTGGTTTACCTCACAAAGGTATATAATAATGCTTAGAATTGTAACCCTTTGCAAATGAATTATACATCTCTTTACACAATTGGAGGATCAAATGAGTCTAGTGGGATAGCTTCAATGGTTGAGAGTTGTGAATAGCAAGCAGGAGATTTCAAGGTGAATTCCTTATGTCGGTTGCTTGTGAATATGTGGGCCTCACTTGATGTCCATGTTGGGTCAACGTACAATAGTCTATGCAGCTCGCCCTACATTGGGTACCATCCTCAAAATGAGGGGAAGTTGTTACCCATGATTTTGGTCATCATGATGGTGTATTGATTATGGTGTACTCAGGCTCCTCATAAGAAATTTCTCCTGAGAAAATTGGCATTCATCTCTTCCCAGAAAACATACTTTTGAAGAGAGTTCGCAGGTTGCTAATATACCAGGGTGTGAGAATGACCCATTCTTGCAGCCTGCCTTAAGCTAGGGTGTGAACTTCTCGCACTGTGTTGAATAGATAAGGTGTGAACTCGTTCTAAGGCTTGGAAAAAGATGAATTCTCGATGGTTCTAGAAGGGAATCTTCTAGAAGAATGGGTTGGCATTCGAATGTTTATCATTTTACTAGTTTCCCTGATATTTTGGGATCATTCTTATCCAAGTAACCATCTCATTCTCTCCTATATATTGATGGAATTCTCATGGAAAAGGTTAAGCAAGATTCATTGGAGAATTGGTGAAAGAATTGTGTGAAGGACTTAGCTTGAACAGGAGCTTGGAGACTCTAGCAAGTCTATCAAGAGGGATTTGATCTTCTTCATACAAGGATTGAGCAAGTGTGTGTGTTGGAGCCAAGATCCACCGAAAGGAAGCTTGCGACATCAAGGCGATCAGGTTGTAATCTTCTACTTTCAATTAATATGATACAGTGGCATGTCCTTTTCCCATAAAGGCATTCTCACTTTATTGTGTAATTCCTTGATCATACACATAAGTTGACAGTTGAATATATTTTGCTATCTTCACTTTGATTGGTTTGTGTTGTCTTGGTCTTGACCTCACGAGAACACCAGAGCGAAGCGAGAGCAACAGAGACCCTCGGAAGCGATACAAAGGTATGTTACTTGTTCCTCCCTACTAGCTAATTCAATGGTCAAAACTTAGGGAAAGAGTCATGTCTTGTCCTGTTTTGTTCTAGATCCAGGTGGATCTAAGGAAATATGTTAGTGTCCGCACCTACCGATTTTTCCGATAACAGAAGTGCCCAAGGATTTCATGGGGATGTATTTTCCAAGTAAAACAAATTGGAGGACAAATGCATCAATAGAGATGGTCGATCTTGTGCACTATGAGAGAAGATAACTACACCATTGATTCCTAGAATCAAGTTGGTTAGGGCATACATTGACTGGGTTCAAAATAATCACTAACGTGGAACCTTAATGGACTTGGTCAAATTGGATCATCGAACTAGCCGAATGTGTGAATCCTCTATACTATAAGATGTTGTTGATGTGAACAAAAAAGTTGTTACTAAGATGACATGTCAAATCACATGTTGATCGGTAAGTTAAGTTAACCTTGTGTGAATTAAGTGCTTAAAAAAGATTAGTTGTACACTAAAAATCAAATAATGATTTCACCAACATAAATGGATACAATTAAGAACACACACAAATCATGCAACAAGGTAGTGAAATAAAATATTAAAAAATATGTATGCATTAAAGGCCTAATAAACTAAATATTAAAAGAAACCTTACACACCACAAAACTCTAACTCTATATAAATAATTATAAAACAATCATTTTTATGTAATGCATTTTCAAATAAGTTATAAATAACACATTCTACATCCATATCCTACAATTTCCACAAGTTACATATCCTTAAACCCTCCAAAATGATATCAAAGACTACCCCATCATCTCCTCATTAAAACTTATTTATATGTTATTATGCACTTGTTTAAGGATGTTCTATCAAAAATTATAAAATCACTGTAAGCATGCTAAATTGTAAAATCATTGTAAGCATGCCAAAGTTTTGGATAAAGATCATATGCTCTCATAACAGGTGCATAAACTCATGATAGATTTTCAAATATAGATGGTACACAACTTCACATTTCCTATCGCAATGGCCTTGCATTTACATTATTAAAGCCACAACCCCCAATACATAAGTGTTGTATGTTACCTTACAAGATTCCTAAGATGGTACAAACCAAAGATTTTATGCGTTTATTCAAGTACAAAATTTTAGAATGCTATGATGTTCAAAAGCTGCATGAATAAACAAAAATAAATGCATAGCATGAACCAAGCACCAAAAAATGTTGTAGGCTAAAGATTCTACGAAATGAATATTTTTTCTAGGGATATTTACCCGAAATCCGACGAGAAATTGTCGAATTCGTAGATTTAAGTGATTAGTTCTGTAGAATCTAAGTGCCCTAGGAGTTTTTCAGCATGTTGAATCAATTTCTGCATTCAGAAATGGATTTTGAACAACAAAAAATAGTGATTGGTGTAAATTTATATAGCCAAATTCTGACGAAAAAAACCATTTCGTAGAACAACTAGCCAACGCCCCAAAAAATTGTCAACACATTCAGAACCTTCAATCGAAGTAAAAAAATTACTTTCAAAGCACCATTGTATTCCACATCATGACCATACAACGACTTACATTATATAATGTGAGCAGCTTTCATATAATTCTCAAGAGACATTGAAGGTACTCATTAGTGTAACGACCTATAACTTTTAAATATTAACAGCATTTAATCATACATATGAAATGAATGCATATTTACAACACTTTTTTCGGTTAAATATTGGTTATGAAGTGCAAACCAACATTTTTCTGGAAGTTTTTTTTTTCTGTATAATGTAATTTTTTACCATGTCAATATTTGAAATAAGTTTTTGAAGCTTTGTAATTTTGATGAGTTAACATGTTAAGAAGGTTGGCATTGTTACAAATATTTAGAAATTCGGATTTAATATAGATATACATAACATATTATAAGAGAATGTGCTTTTTATTTTTGACCTTCTCAGTATCATAAAGATGACAAATTCTTTTAGCCCATGGCATTTTAGGAATTGTCTAACATATTGTTTCACTATGGAGCTCGTGAGAGTTCGTTCTTATTTTAGCAATGTTGATTTGCTTTGTTAAGCTAGCTATAACATAAAGATACTTTTGATCTTCTAAATTCATGTGAATGACCTCTTTATGGTATCTTAATTTTCTCTTATCCTCAATTTCTTTGTCGCACCACAATTTATCCTTAAATTTAGATGCAACATTAGTTTTAAAGGTGTCAATATTTTGTAGAGTGACCTCCTCCTTTATTCTTCAATGATTTAGCCAAGATTTAACATCTTTATGCCAACCCTCTTAAGTTGCAAGAGACTTTCACTGGAGTTTGAAACAATCTTAGGATGTCTCTTGTCTTTTATGTTAGTTGTCTTGTGCTAGTGCATAAGGTACATAGTCATAGACATTCTCTTAATGGGACACATACTAGCTTTTATTAAGGAGGATAGGACAGGTTGTATTGCTTTTAATTTTAAGATTATAAATTATAAAATGTTTTGTATTTTCTCAATCTTCCTCCATGATTCTCTAGAGATGTTGCAGCCCTAAAATTCACATCCTTATAAGATAACATGAGTGACAAGAGTCTAAAAGAGGAGCTTCTTGTTTTCCCAGATACAAAAGTCCCTTGTTTTACAATTGTTTTCTGGGTCAAAATAGGTTTTTGACCCACCATTAATTCCTTTCTCGATGCTATAGTTCTAGTTAAGCTTGTGATGAAGGTAGACCAAGATATTTGTATGAAGTAGCTTCCTCTAAGTTGGTAAGTTAATGTAGCTATTGATCCTATTAAGTTAATATAATAACAATAATTATGTTGATTTATATGGTTTATAAAGAGTTAATGTAGGCATTATTAATTTACTTTTGTTAGATATAAACATCAATGTGGAGTAATAGTTGAACTTAATTATCATTGTTAAATTGTATTAATCTAGTATTATTAATAATAATAATAATAATAAAGTGCATTCATCTATTATTATAACAAAAGCATCAATCACGATTAAATGGAGTTCCAAGTTTTGAACATTTTTAACCAATATCCACCACTTTTGCCCAAGAACTAGTCACCTCTATACTTTTGATCAATGGTCTAGTATAGGCTACATGCTTAAGAATGTCATTGTTTATCCATGCATTATAATCCTCAAGTAAGTTTCCATCAAATCTCTTCTTAAGATTTATAACCAACTCCTATTCGACACAATATCAAAATCCACATATTTGAGAACATAAAATTGTCAGAAAATGAGATACACTTCCACACTAAACCTAGCAGAAGAGAAGAAGAATTTAATCAAGAACGTAAATGACACAACAATCACACAATACACGAAGATTTTACCCTGGAAACCCAAACCGGGAAAACCAGCATTCTTTGAGCGTTCTACTCTCTTGTTGTCTAATTCAATCTGAATAAAAGGTTACATGTATAACCTTAGTCCACACCTAAGACACGATCGACATCATGCCTTCTTGATTATGCAAGAACAACTATGTAGCCAATCTGGCTTACATCTGCATGGCCAACAACCTCTAAATTACATACTCTTGGAAATTAGCCATTCATCATCTAAAGATTTAGGATTTTCCTTTATGACCTTACAACATGCCTCTTTATAGGATTTACAACGGGAAAAACCCTAAATACATGGTGCCCAAAAACAGTTTCAGATCCATGTAGATCATTGGCTACAAATCCCACAAATCTGAAGATTTTGTTACAGTCGAATCCAATTCAAATTACCATTCGACTACCAATCGGCCTTCATTCAGTCTCCAATCAGTCACCACATGCTCGCCTGTCGACCTATTGTTGGTTGACCTCTTCGACTTGTTGTCAATGACTTTACCATGTCGAACCGCTCGACCTTTGACTTTGACTTTACCTGATCGACTAACCTCGACCTTTGACTTGTTGTCGATCTACCTCAACCTGCTGGAGATCCACCTCAACTTCAACCTTCAGTCAATCCACCTCAACTAGACTTTAACTGCAAAGAATATAACAACCCAACATTCTCCCACTTGTTGTCTTCTTTATTGAAACTAGGAGATTCTTGAACTTTCGTTCACAGACCCAGGGCAACAATTCCCATTGCCTCTTTGCACAAAAAGAACTTCACAAAACTCACAGACTTGGTCAATGAGTCTTCTATGTTTTCCAATGTGTCTACTTTCTTCAGTAGAACCTTGTTAATTTCCACCATATCTCTTACGAAATGGTAGTGTACATCAATGTGCTTGGTCTTCAAATGATAAGTAGGGTTATTTACCAGAAATATTGCGCTTTCACTATCACAACTTATCTTCATAACTCTCTACTCTAACCCAATTCTTGAACACATCCTTTGCAGCTATACTGCTTCTTTACTTCCATGAGTGGCTGCCATGTATTTAGCTTTTGTTGTTGACAAGGCTACGATTGTTTTTCGCTTACTCATCCATCTTATTTCTCCATCGAATATCTTCAAGACATATACATTGGTCGACCTCCGTCAATCCAAATCTCCAGCCTAATTGGCATTGACAAAGACATGTACATTTAATTTACCATTTTCACCTCCAAGTTTTCGTTGGTAGCATATAGCATACTCCTTCGTACCGCACAAATACCTGCATACTCTCTTGATAGTTGTTCAATGATCCTTTCCAGGTGTCGGCATGTACCTGCTCAACACTCCCAGTGCATGGGCAATGTCTGGTGGAGTGCATACCATTTCATACATTAGACTACCAAAAACACTTGCATAGGGAACACGTCTCATGCCCTCTATTTCTTCATGTGTCTTTGGACATTGTTCAGCAGCTAGCCTTGCTCCCACAAGAATTGGCACCTTCATCAATTTGCAATCCCGCATATTGAAATGTTTGAGAATTCTTTCAATATACTTCATTTGATTCAACCATAGCTTTCTAGCAGCTCGGTCTCTCTTAATCTCCATTCCCAGAATGAAGTTAGTTGCATCGATATCCTTCATGTCGAACTTAGAGAATAGTTGTTTCTTCACCTCCTTTATTACGTCCATGTTGTTTCCAATCAGCAATATGTCATCGACATACAAAGCTACATATATGAAACTCCCACCTTCTTCCTTGGAATATATGCAGTGATCATCTTTGCTTCTCACAAATCCCAAACTAAGGATGTATGTTTCGAACTTATGGTACCACATCCTTGGCAATTATTTTAGACCATAAAGGGATCTTTTCAGTTTGCACACCATCTCTTTCTTTCCCTTTACTACAAATCCTTCAGGTTTTTCCATGTAGATTTCTTCTTTCAGGTCCCCATGTAGGAACGTTGTCTTTACATCCATATGTTCTATTTCCAGGTCGAATGTTATAGCCAGAGACATTAGTACTCTAATGGAAGTTAATTTTGCAACAATGGAAAAAATCTCACTAAAGTCAACTCCCTTGACTTGGGAATATCCTTTCGCTACAAGTCGAGCTTTGAACTTCTCGACTTTTCCTGCGGCATTCATCTTCTTCTTGAATACCCATTTTTTGTCGATGGGATTTCTTCCACTAGGTAACTTGACTAAATCCCATGTCTCATTCTTATGCAAGGATTCCATCTCTTCAACCATGGCATCCTTCAAGATTTTACCCTCCGTCAAGTTGACAGCCTCACTGAACGACTTGGGCTCATCGTCGATGGAAGTTAACACGAATGTGGAACGAAAGTCAGGCGGACTATAAATTTCGACTGGTTTTCTTACTCTTTTTTACCTCCTTACTACCGGAGTCTATTGTTCCACCTCTTCCTATGATTCAGTTGACTCATCTGAATCATCTTCTTCGTTCCTCAGTTCAAATCACATTGTCTTAGGATTATTCTCGGTCTGAACAATTTCCTCAGGCTGGCACTTACCTCCTACTTCTTTGAAGGCTGCATCTTGACTGTACATTATTCTCCTTGATGCAAGATCCCAAAGCTTATATCATTTCATTCCTTCTTTGTATCCAATGAAAATACATTTGATTGCCTTCTTGTCCAGCTTGCTCCTCTTTTCCTTGGGAACATGCACAAATGCATCACAGCCAAATACTTTGAGATGTGCAACCAAAGGCTTCTTACCCGACCATACCTCATGTGGAGTCGTGTCAACTAGCACCGATTAAGGAGACATATTCACCAGATATCTTGCAATGTCGTCTGCCTCTGCCCAAAATTCTTGTGCGAGCCCAGCACCACTGAGCATGCTCCTTGCCTTATCTATCAATGTTCTATTCATTCTCTCAACAACTCCATTTTGTTATGAGGTATATGGTGTGGTATTTTGGTGTGCTATGCCACACTACTTGCAGAACTGATCAAATTATTTTCCACAGAATTCACCACCGTTGTTAGTTCTCGGCACCTTCATCTTCTTATCTATCTAGTTTTCTACAAGAGCTTTAAACTCTTTAAATTTCTCGAAAACCTCATATTTCTTCCTCAAGAAATATATCCATGTCTTCCTGGAAAAATCATCTATGAAGGAGACATAATACAAGGATCCACCAAGTGAAGGCACTGAAATCGGGCCAAACACATCACTATGCACCAATCCTAGAATCCCATTTTCCCTTGTCGCTCCATATGGGAACCTCACCCGACTTTGTTTTCCATATATGAAATTTTCACAAAAGTCAACTTCTAAACCACATTCAGGGAAACATTTTACCATACCTTTGTTGTGAATAGCTCGAAGTCGTTTTTCTCCAATGTGTCCCATCCTCTCGTGCCATAGCATGGTCGGGTCGATTTTATCATGTCTTGTTGAGTCGGTTTGTATCAACTCAGCCCGAGTCAATTCAAGTTGATTTGAAGTCAAGTCAACTTCAGGAGAAACAACGTTGTTTCATCCAGTCGAGATGAAATTCCCTAACAGCTTGTATAGGGTTCCAATCTGAACTCCTTTCATTAAGACCATTGCACCTCTGACCATCTTGCACGAATCCTTCTGAAACAGAGTGTGCACTCCAGTGTCACTCATCTTACTGAAAGATATCATATTTCCTGCCAAACCTGGAAAGTGTAGCACACCTGGAAGGGTTATTTTCCTCCCATCTCGCAGTATGAGTCGAACTCTTCCTCGTCTGACAATTTTATTTGTTGAGTCGTCCCCCAAGAACACATCACCTCAATCATATCGTTCATACTCGCAGAACCATTCTCTATGTGGTTTCATATGATAGGATGCTCATGTGTTGATCAACCAAACACCTTGATATGAATGTGTACTAGTCGACGCCAGGTACACATCACCTCTCTTATCTAGGGTCATCTTTCTCTGAGTCGACTACTTCTCATCAGATCCTTTTCTGACTTCCATTACCCTCGAATTACAGTCCTTTTGTAATGCCTAGCTTTACAGCATTTCCATAATCTTCTTGTCGACTGAACCATGGATTTAGATCTACCTTTCAACTCAGACTTTATACCAGATAAGTTGCCTTTATCTCTTTAAATCGATCGACCTCTCACCACTAAAGCACCCTTGGTTGATCATTCCATGTTATTTCTTCTCATTTCTTCTAACAACAAAGAAGCAACCACATCTTCTAACGCTAGTGTGGTTGTATTACTCCTTATAGCCATGACTAAGCTATCCCAGGAGTCTGGAAAAGAATATAATAGAATTATACACCTCTCCTCGTCAGTGATTTTAATATCCACAGATGATAACTAGCTTAAAATGGCATTAAACACATTTAAAAGCTCAGACACTGAGCTGTCATCACTCATTCTCAGAAGATACAATTTCTTTATGAGAAACAACTTATTTACCAGATATTTCAACTCTTCCTAGTCCGACAATTTTGGTTGTCAAGTCGTCCCCCAAGAACACATCACCTCCATCATATCGTTCATACTCGTAGAACCATTCTCTATGTGGTGTCATATGATAGGATGCTCCTGAGTTGATCAACCAAACACCTTGATCCGACTGTGTACTAGTTGACGCCAAGAACACATCACCTCCCTTATCTTGGGTCATCTTTCTCTCAGTCGACTGCTTCTCGTCGGATCCTATACTGACTTCCATTACCCTCGAATTACAGTACTTTTGTAATTCCCAACTTTACAACATTTCCATAATCTTCTTGTCAACTTAACCATGGATTTAGATCTACCCTTCGACTTATACTTTCTACCAGATAATTTTCCTTTATCTCTTTCAACCGGTCGACCTCTCAAGACTAAAGCACCTTTGGTCGATCCTTCCATGTTCTTTCTGTTGGATTACTGAGAGGGGGGGTGAATCAGTAAAAGAGCAATTGAATCCTTTTTTAACCAAATAATCCAAGTGCTATGTCAATGTAGAATTATCATCCAATAATGAGCAATGAACAAATGAACAATCATACACATACACAGTACACCAGTGTTTTACGTGGAAACCCAAAGAGGGAGAAAACCATGGAATGCTTTTTCTTATATGTATTGAAGAATTACATTCATTGGAAGCACCAACTTCCTTTGTTTTCCAACTACAACTGGAAGGAGGCTCCAACCCCCTAGTTTCTCAGGCTACAACCTGAAGGAATCTCCAACTCCCCAATTCTCTGGCTACAACAAGAAGGACGCTACAACCCCCTATATTCTCCGGCTACAGCCGGAGGGTGGCTACAACCACCTGTCCTTACCCCGTCCTACCACCCTGAAGTAGAAGTAGAATGATGAAAACACTGTCACACTATCACTGTGAGATATACCGTTGTAAACCTGTACCAATAAATCTGAACCATGCACCAACCTGTACCATAAACAAGTGCATCAACCATGCACCAACATGTACCAAACAACCTGTAATCAACCTATACCATAAACAAGTGCATCCAACCATGTACCAAGTATGTACCAATCATGTGCCAACTACTCATCAATATGTACCAACATCGTCAACTAGACACCTCATGTATGTGCCAACTCATCAACTAGTTGTCTCAACCATGTACTCAACATGTACCTCAACCAAAAGCCCTCATCAATTTCATCATCCAAATCTGATTTTTAGCTCTGTAATAGACCTGGTGTATATTATCACATTCCTGCAAACCTTCCTTAACTTTAACAACAAGAGACTAGCATTTTCTTCAAACTTTTCTTTAGTCTCACATGCCTAGTTTTGGATTAGTCAACAACCCTAACTTGAAGTAATCATAATTTTGTACTTGTAATGTATAAAGATCTAAAACTGATATACAATTTTATTCAATGTGTTTTATGCAATTCCTCCAAGTGTCACTACTTGGAACCTCTCAGAAAAGGAGTTATAGCAAAAATGGCACACCTTGCTGAATTATGGCTTATTCTAGAGAGCGACCTTGTAGAGTGTGCCCCGCACGTAATATTTTTTGAATTGATATGAAACTATTAGAAAGAATACTAAAAAATGTACCCTAACCAACACAATTTGTCTCATTTAATTTGGATCTATTATGAAGAAGTTATGACATTTTTACTCGAAACCCCTGTTTTTGACTAGTTTCGGGACTAGCCAAAAACCCTATTTTCCACGGAGTGTAACTCTCAAAATACAACAACCCACAAGCTAATTTTTTTACCACAGATACTTGGATATGTTTTCTCAATGGAATAGAAATATCACGATCTGAATCATTATAGAAAAAAAGTTATAACAAAAATGGTGAGATGAATTGTAAATAACATACCTTAGAAAGCACCATCAAAAGAATTTATCCTTCCTTGCATTTTGGCCTTCTTTTCTTCACTTTCCTCAGAATTTAGGCTTATATATCCTTTGGTTACCTCAGACACCTATAGGTATTCAATATACTCAAGTGTGTCTTAAATGAGAGAGCCTTGCCTCTTATTTATACTCTCCAAGTAGCTTCCTTAAAAACATCTTCTAGGTCACTTGGCCCCACTTTCCTTATTTTAGGGTTAACCCACTTCTAATTTCTCCATTAAATTTATTA
>ML841392.1:0-22230 GCA_009831015.1 Picea engelmannii | reverse complement strand
TTGTATTCACTTTGAATTATAATACACTCATTACTTCACTTTATTATTTACCTTTTAAAATCTCTTAAACCATTTTGACTACTTTGACCTTTTGGGGCTTCTAGATGACATATGAGGGTCCTCCAACTTCGTAAGGCCATAACACTCAAACCATGAGGAGTTATGTGACGTTCCACATACCACCAAAAATGGCATGACATTTACTATCCATATAGAATAGTATTATCTAAAAATATATCATAACTCATAATGTTACCCATCAAACAAAATTGGGTCCATTACCCAAACCTGGGGTCTCCAACTTCTCATGGCCATAACTCTCTAACCGCGAGGAGTTATGTGATGTTCCACATACCACCAGAAATGGCATGACAAGAACTATCCATCTAGGATAGTTTCCCTAAAAAATTCATTGTCCTTCATCTAATTATTCCACAATTAATCATGGGTTATCTTACTCCTCAAAGCGTATTCCCGTGAGGGCTTTCACCATAAGGGGACCACTTTGGAGTTCATCCATATCTACTTCTTATCAACCATGAAAAAACAATAATGAGTCATATTTACATGAAACAATATTGGGTCCATTGCCCAAACCTTTTTTCTATGGGGCTTTCTTCAAGGGTTGACATCAATGACAACCAACCTTAATCAACACTTTCTTCTCGTTTGTTCTAAAAACAGAGAAGCAACCACATATTCTAACTCTAGTGTGGTTGTATTATTCCCTATAGCCACGACTAAGCTATCCCAGGAGTCTAGAAAAGAATATAATAGACTTATACACTGCTCCTCCTCAGTGATTCTAATATCCATAGATGATAACTAGCTTAAAATGGTATTAAACGCATTTAAAAGCTCAGTCATTGAACTGCCATCACTCATTCTCAGAAGATACAATTTCTTTCTGAGAAACAACTTATTTACCAGATATTTCAACTGGTATAAGCTTCCCAACTTGTCCCACGGTTTCTTGGTCAAATATTCACCTGAGACATTCAGCAGTACCAAATCTGCAAGACAAAGTTGAGTCATACTTCTTGATCTTCTTTCGAGTTTCTCCCATTCTTTCGTCGACATGCCTGTCAACTAGGTACCTGGACAGATGTAACACACCCAAGTTGGGGCGTCGAAATTTTGTTCTTCTTAAGAAATCAAATCCTCCATTCGGGGTCTCTATCCTATTCTGCTCGTCCAGAGATTTCCAGCCACGGTCTCCATGCTCAAAACCAAGCTCTGAGCTGGCAGATATACCTCTCCCAACTTCCTCGGGTGTTCACTGGTCGGGGCCATGGAGCTTCCACGTGGTTCTGACTCAATATGCTTCTGCCTGAGTTCTCTAATATCCTGGAACTTCCATCATCCCTAATTCTATGGCGAAAATCCATCGACCAACAAATCCAACGACTGGACTTGGTCCTCAGCTAACTCACAAACTAACAAGGAATTCGGCGTTCGGCCTTCTGAATTGAATTCATGGCCTATCCTCTTCCCTTTGGATACAATCGCATATGAATGCGGCTATGACTAGATGTCAAGACAACATGTGCATGTGTCGGTGCTTCGGAGCTTTGGGCTATGGATGTTTTCAACCTATGACACCATAAATCTTATGAACTGTCGAATCGACGGATTTCAGGTATGCTTACGGGAATCAACAATCCTCGTTTCTTTCAAGAACAACGTACCACGCTTACTTCTGGATTCTACGCTTCGGCGAATTCCAAAGCACTCACGAACGCTAACCTCTAAAGGGCAATCCTTCTGGAGTGTCAGATCTCCCGACACTTGTCCTCTGAGATCAACGGCTCAAGTAAACCCCGACCTTCGAAATTTCTTGTTCCACTTTTCTCCAAAGTGGTTATCCTCCAAAGTAAAGGATCGCCCACCACACATCCCCAAACGACGGATGGTTGAGATTCTCTCTGTTACTCTGAACTTCAGGGATTTTCGAAGCACCAAGATTCAATCCCTCCGGAGTACAGAATCTGATGCCAAGTGTCTCCCGACATCAACAGATAGGATGGACTCTCAGAGTTCCGGTCACTTCAGCAACCACTTTGGCTAGGTGGGCTCATACCAGGGGTTGACACGTAGAAGGGTCAGGGGTGACAATTTCCTCATCTAGGATGACATGTGTCATGTTCTAAAGAGTCTATAGGGTATGTGATACGTACGAATATGGGTAATACATGGCACTTCAAAATAAGGTCCACATGTTCCTGGTTGACGTCACTATGCCATGTCACCTTGAACTGACAGCCTTCCAACATCCCTCAGATCTCACAGTCGAGATCTGACCACATAGATCCATGGATCTACGACTCTTGTTACTTCGGGAGTTCGGAGTTCAGGGTTTGGCGATGTAGACTCCTTTTTTCTCCCGAGGTTGGTCAGCGCAGAGCTGACCATAGCCCAGATCTAACGGTTAGGAAGGAACCCAAAGGTTCCTCCAATCAACGATCTTGGTCACCTCACGGCTCTGGATTTCGTAGGTTTTGGCTTCACTGCCACTCTGTTTTCCTGAGGCAGGACTCCGTCGAAGTACCATGTGCGAAACCTTCCACTAGACGATCGGATAGTCAAGAAGGGGCCCCAACGGGTTCTCCAGATCAATGACTCACAACCTTTCGCGACTCCAGCATTCAGATAAATTTGACAATCGTGAAGTTTGACATCCCAAGGCTTCGAGCTCTCGAAGCTCCAAAACCATCAAGAGCTAGCTCCTTTCAGGCTTAGCGCAGGGTTCCTAGACCTTGGTCGTATGGACCATATGATGAATCTCGGGCTATAATCTCTACTCTTAGCCAAGATTTGGTTAAGGTCGTGGGTGTGAGCTTAAGGTCTCTTAGACTACTGGTTTGAAGGAAGTGCATTCCTAGTTCACAGAACTTTAAGTTCTGAAGCAAGGCGGGGAAATCTCATGGAATTACCAAGACGGTAGCAATGCCAAGAGGCTTGCTTCGACTCTGGAACTGTGAGGTGATTCCCTAGAAAAAAACACCTTTAAGGGTTAAAATGGAGCATATGGAAAATTAAGCAGAAGCATAATATTCTTCAAGGAAACAAATGCATACACATAACTTAACCATTTCAATACATAAACCATTTATAGATATATAAATACATACATGCATCCATTATTCCCAACTCAATGCATAGAGTATTGTTGGCAGCCATATTAATTTCTATCTTTTTTATAAGCTGCCTACAGAGGGTTTTTAAATTCTTATTACTCGTCACAACCTTTATCATTAAACGACACCATTATTCGTTGCTTTTTGTGTACCTGCTTTTCGATATCCTTTTCATGACTGCAAGCGTGAAAACCCACAGTTGGAATTCATGATTGATTTCATCTAAGATTTAATGTTCATATGGTCTTGTTTTATCATGAACCCGATTACCACTCCTTGGTCTCAAACACACCTTGGTTTCATATGTATCAAACCACCACTCACTTTGCATTTGATTATTGTTAATATGGTTTCAATTTATAAAATCGTTGATGCAATGGTTATTTGACATATTGGTGTCTTTGATAAAATTGTTGATGCAATGGTTATTTGACATATTGGTGTTTCTTTTAAATCATGCAAATGCCATTGTTTATTTAACATTTGGATCGATTTTTGGATATGTATAGCATGGTTTTCAATGGTTGTGATTTTTATGTACCGAGGTGTCATTCCAAGTACAACCAGATATGATTTGTTTGCATGGCCTCGAAATACACCACTGTCCTCGCACGCATAGCATTAACGCTCCATCATCGCATTTCGAGATGCCTTTGCATCGTGTTGGGGAAGCCTCGGGCAAATGGCTCTATTTCTACCTTGTCAAACCCTATCGTCGAGTACCCTGTTGATTTTGTGCTATTAGCTATGGCTCCCATAGTGAGAATCGAACCCAACGGTGTCCAATATTTGTTGTTGTTTGATAATTCCCGAGAGGACTTAGAGAGGAATGGTTGGCGGGTCTTTGTTGAGAAGTTTGAGGGTTTTAACCTGGCAGTTGCTCAACAATTCGCACTAACGTTCGATGGTTGCAGAGCCAAAATTGGGGACGTCCAGCTTGAGTTAAACGAATATTTCATGAGTTGAGCCACTGGTCTGCCAGCCGTGGGACAAAAATGGTTTAAAAACTCAAAGGTTGACGAAGTTCCCTGGTCACTGTTGTTTACCTCAAGGAATATTAACAACTGCGACAAAGGTATGCCCGTTACAGCTCTAAAACCTAGATGGCACGATTTGTTAGCTATTGTCAAGCAGTTCGTTACCTGTGAGGATAGATACGGTTTAGTTTTTTTATACCACTTTCGGTTGCTCATGGGTTTTATCGATTTTCCCTTAAATATGCCATATTTTCTCCTTCGGAGTTTATACAAAATGGCTAAACATTTCAAAAGGGAGAAAACCGACTCCAGCCTCTTCCACCACTGTTTAATTAAAATTATTATGGTTCATCAGTTGAAGTTGAATGGCGATTGTTGGGACGCTTTCCTGTTAAGGAATGGTTTTGCTAGTCCTGAAATAGGACAAGTTGACAAATCCATTGTTACAGAAACCCTTGCCGGACCTGTCATTCCCCCTCCTTCACTCTTGCCCTCTATTGAACCCTCAACCTACCCGAACACTACCCAACCCGACAACCTGCCTGATTCATGTCCAAAAAATGGTGGTAAGCCTATTAAAAAGTCTGGAAAGAAAAAGGGTAAAGGTAACAGTGATATCAATTATAAGGGTAAAAAGGCCGCGCGTTGGGTTTCACATTGTGCTCGTAATAAACCTAAAGAAAACACAGACCAAAAACCATTTCTGTTAAGTGAAAATTCTGATTCTGAAATCGAACGGTTTCTAACCGAAGAGTATCCATACTCACACGGACTTTGCTCAGTTAAGCCCTATGACTATGTGACGAACCTCCCACCGTGTCTTAAAGACAACCCCAAATTCCCTGGGATCAAACTCGACAAAGAACCTATAGGTCAAATAAGAAGTTCCTCACCTGTGAATACACAGCATGTTCAACCACAGTGCAACGAATGTCAGTCGTGGCTCGACCGATATTACAGAGACGTCCCTTTGCTCCAATCCCAGATCAAGTCCTTGGAGGATCTAGTGAATGTGCTAACTAAGGAGAACGATAAATTGCAAAATGTAGCTCAAGCTAATGATAAAAGACAGAAGACCACAAGTTCTGTTGTCTTTAAGAATGTGGAGGCGGCCACTGCTATTGTGAATTCGAAAATAGCTTGATCAAAACGAATCCCTGAATCCAAGGTATGGTATTTTAAAAGTAATTCTAAGATTATTTTGTTTTTGTTTTGAATTAGCATACAAGATTTGTTTGCTCAAATTGCATCTAATTCTGTTTTGATTGAATTGATAAAATACGATTTTGTTTATAATAATAACTAGCTACAGAATCGTGAGATTATGTAGCTAGTTTCTAAAATTTGAATTCTTTGATTTTACAACTAAAACGCAATCTGAAATCATGTATTCTTGTGTGTTTACAAGTACATACAAATTCTAAAGGAGATTGGATCGCTAGTGACATCTATGAACATGATATTTCTTTACATGGTTTTAGATTAGGATGTTAGTTTTGGATAACAATGGGAATTTGGGAGATTGTATTCCCCACAATTTTTGGAACCAATTTGATGATTTCCACAGGAAATGTTTTGATCCTGTGGCCTTTATAAAATGTATTATTTTGTAAACAAAGAACCATCGTTGCCTGGTAGCAGAAACTATGGATTTGTGATTCACAAACTTGAATGAAAGTGGATATTTGCACAGCTTTAGCTTCAATATATCATATTTTTGTTCAAGTTTTGTTCAATTCGATTTGTAATCAAATTTTGACTACTTTAGATATCATGATTTGTTACAGGTTGATGTGATGAGATTTATATAGTGTCCATGTTTTATATCTCTCATTTTATATACAACAATTAATCGGTTCACATGTGATGATTAGAAGGTTGACCTTCTTTATTCAATGAGCAGTTATATGCAAATTTTCATACTCAGATTTATCTTAATATGATCATTTGTCAAATTATAAATTGTTGTTGCTACATATCTTACTTATTATGTCATTAGCATTCAAAGCACTACTGCTTCACGTTTACGAGAAGCATTGGTAAGATCTGGTGTGGCTTGGCTTCATCAAACAACAAACATAGATGTTGTGCACATGACACATAGGAGATGCGATTACAGGTTAGTTTACTAGTTGCATTTTATTAGTTTAATTAATATAATAATTTCCTGTAGTCTAGATACATTGTATTGATTGTTATTTTTATTTCTCAACTAGATAGCTGCCATTTCATTTCTTGTTTATAAAAGTTATAAAAAAATCAAAAATCATTGAATGATAGCTTCGTTGTCATATATCAATTCATATATGATTTTCCATATTTCAATCAAAATTTGCATTTTGTGAATACTGTACATATATTAGAGATATAAATATATCGATGCACTGTACATTTAACAAGTAGAACTACTATTCTATTAGTTAGTAAACTGTAAATATATTTTAGACTGTATATAGTTTTCAGCATCTTTTTTTTCATTTAGTTAGTTTCTTTAGTTTTTTGTCTTTTCACTTTCGTAGAACTTAGATCGGCTAACGGAGCCGCTAAACCCGTCGGAGTGGATTAATCCAAACGGCTTGGGTTATTTAGACAACCCCGGACTGGATTCACTCCTCCAGTTGACGAGCGTTCAATTTTTCCCATCAACAAGTATGAAAACACTTATCAGAACCAGATAACGTGAAGCGACTGCTGAAAGGGGTGCCCGTTTCCACCCAACCATAGGCTCAGTCATTCCTAATAGATTTACCACTAGCCACCCTTGAGCTAGACCACGATGCTCTGCGATAGAATCCTCTCGTCCGACTTAGCGACAGTAGGGACGGAGGTTACTCTCCTCCTCCCGCAGGATCTTGGCAACGGTTTACACAATACCAAGCAAGGAGGACCAGCCTCCTTTATCAGCTTGTATCATGACCCTGCTAGCCATTTTCTGTGACCAGAACACACTCATATCTTAGTTCTTCCTTGAACCTAAGAGCTTAGTCTCTTGTCTATGCACTCTTCGCAGGTCTTCCTCTGCCCACCACACCTTCCTTTCTTGCCTTCCTCAACAAGATTGTGTGTGGCTCGAATTCCTAGTCAGTGGTCGGGTCTAAAATCCTTACAAATGGGTGCTCTTCCCCATCCCCTCATTAACTCTTGAGGAGGTCTTCCCACCTACCAGCCTGACTGTAATTCATTTTTGGGTCAGAGGTCTGTTTTGGTCCTGAGCAATTAAATCTAGTAAGGTACTGGTTTGGTGGAGGTTAACGCAACCATTCATGGTCCCCTTCACCCTCTCTTTCATAGCATTCATGGTCTCTCTTAGCACACCCCCCTTCCAGCAGTCATGCAACACTTATCCATTTTCTAGTAAATAACAGAATTTACATTCGTTGACCTTTTATACAAAGGTCCATCAAATCAAATATTCACACATATTGAGTTTTCCATAGTCTCTTGGCCAATATAGTTACATTTACAAACTAGGAGAAACAGGGTGTTACAACATACCATTGTCCATTGTTCTTGATTTATAAGAAGATCTTCCATTTTAAGCTTCCAAAGCTCAAAATTATGGCCATTGAATTTTTCTATCTATATTCTTGAACTGCTCGTCATTCTTTACCACGATATTTAACACAATTTATGACTTACTACTCTTATTGTACCTAAGGTTTATCTCTCATATTCAAGATTGGTAAATCAAGATCCGATACACACGTCAAATCATAACACGACTTTGATACCACTTGTCAGAAAATGAGATACACTTCCACACTAAACCTAGTAGAAGAGAAGAAGAATTTAATCAAGAATGTAAATGACAAAACAATCACACGGTACACAGAGATTTTACCCTAGAAAACCAACATTCTTTGAGCATTGTGTTCTCTTGTTGTCTTATTCAATCTGAATAAAAGGTTACATGTCTAACCTTGGTCCACACCTAAGACACAATCGACATCATACCTTCTTTCTTACACAAGAACAACCCTCTAGCCAATATGGCTTACATATGCATGGCCAACAACCTCTAAATTACAGACTCTTGGCGATTATCCATTCATCATCTGAAGATTCAAGATTTTCCTTTATGGACTTACAAAACGCCTCTTTATAGGATTTACAACAAGCAAAACTCTAAAGACATGGCAACCAAAAACGATTACAGATCCATGCAGATCATTGGCTACAAATCCCATGAATCTTGGGATTCTATTACAGTTGACTCCAAGTCGGATTACCACTCGGTTATCAGTCGACCTTCATTTAGTCTTCAGTAGGTTGACACATGTACTTCTGTCGACCTCTTGTTGGTTGACCTCTTCGACTTGTTGTCGTTGCCTTTAACATGTCGAACCACCTCGACTTTCGACTTTACTCGATTGACTAACCTCGACCTTCGACTTGCTATCGATCTACCTTGACCCTCGACCCGTTGTTGATCCACCTCGACTTCGACCATCAGTCAATCCACCTCGACTAGACTTTCACTGCAAAGAATATAACAACCCAACACAAATATAGTACTTTTGTCCTCCTCATGTCTACAAAATTCTTGGCACCACGCCACCCCCACTAAACCATCTACATTGCATGAAGCGAGATTTGAAATAATTTGTATAAATGCCTTATTCCATGTAAGATGAAAATTTCTCACAACTACACCAATGCTAGTACATTCATGTTTATGTATAACTCATAGGCCTATACCATGCCCAAGGAGAAGAATCATCAATGAGAAGCATCTTCCATGCATTTTTGGTAGCTTTTTTCTCAGGTCATTTTAATCTCCACTCCACAATGCTTTGCGGTGCAAGCAAGTAGTTGAGAGTTCTAAAATAACACCCCTCCAAAAGGAATCAAATAAGAAAATCATCTCCATTATTTTGAATGAAAATCAAGCTCACATTCATCTACATCGATTTGTACTAGTAAACAAAAATAACCAAAGTGTTGGTCTTTATGGCTCTCTAGTGGTTAGAAAGCTTCCATTACTTCATGGATGTGAGTTCTCGTGTTGTTTAGTTCTCTTCTATGTTAGATTATGCAACAACATTATGCAAATCACACATGTCTCTTTCCTTCTATAATGAACTTTCTCACATTGATATCATTTCTTTTATTTGTTTTTTTAATTTATAATTTCTTATAAACCTTAAAAGTTAAGAGATAAAATCAATATCAAAATCCTTTCTAATACTTATCACTTTCAATAATTTCACATGGTCTCAAATTAAAGTACTCAAGAAGCGGTTCCATTACTTCTCAGTATTGCACCCTAAGTAATCAACTCCACTTACCTAAAATTTTGGGGAAAAAAAGCTCAATCCAAAAAAATCCCAACCCAAATATTCAATTCACATAGGTGGATATACTAAACTCCCAATTAATCCATTATTAATAAATTTGGTTACTTCATCATTTCCATCATGAACTCATGATATATTTGTAAACCATACCATCATGAATTCATGGCATATTTGTAAACCATACAAGGCAATGATCTTCACCACTAAAATTAGAGTAGAGAAACCACTAACCTAAACAAGATTTCCAAAATAAAAGAAAATCTCCATGATCAAAAGGAGTCGTGTAAACATTCTATTTTTTCAATATAAAAAAATCTTCATAATTAAAATGAGTAATTTAAACATTTTATTTTTTTGAATTTTTTGTGGTTACATTTTTCTAATAAGTGTTGTTCAAAATCTAACCAAAAATTTAGAATTGTTGGAATTACATATATCAGTTGTTGAGATTACACAATCTAGATACACTTAGATTTTTTTAGAACACTAAATCCATTTATACATTCAAAAATGCAATTTAAATAATAAAAAAATTACAATTTCATGAACAATTACATAACCAAATTTCAATAATCATAACTAGAAAAAATCCAAAAAATAAAAATATTTAAACTTATCCCAATAAAAAATACCATTATATTCTATAGTGTGGTATATATAATACTTATTATGTATAATATGAGTACCATTTATTTGAGATCAAAGAAATCCAAAGACACTCAATATTGTAAAGTTATAATTTCCAAACATTAACTACACTTTAATCATATATAGAAATATTCCAAAAGATGAATATTTATAAGATATTTTCCTTTTGATAAAGGGGGAATATGAGTACATGGATGTTTGGAAATAAAGTCTTACTTTGTTTCAACAACGCAATGAAAGACCCTCGTGTAAAGCCATGGGTAAACCAAACAGCCACATTATTTCATTTCCTTCATACTTCCATGTCCATTGTACTAAAAGGGGATCCAATAATATAATGGCCCTTGGTCCGATAAAGTTAAAATTTTGCCAATTAAGCATTTTTTAAACTAAAATTATAATTATATAAAGAAGTATTTTATTATTATTTATTTAAATTATTTTGGTTTGTAAAACTAAAATTATAATTATATATAAATAAGTATTTTATTATTATTCATTTAAATTAATTTGGCTTGCAAAATATGTTTCAAGTTTTTTTTCTAGTTAAAAAATAGATTTTAGAAAATCAAATACTTTTCATTATACATAATAATCTTTATACTCATTGAAATTTGAATCTAAATTGTTTTAATAATAACACTTTTTGTATAGACGATTTGATTATTTTTAATATCATTAAAAAAAATGTCAAGAAAATAAAATTGATCTCCTTTGTTGCTAGTTTATCTTTAAAAAAGTTTTTAATATTATGTTTAGAAGAAACCTTTGAAAGAGATTAGAAGATTCAAAGGTTCATTTAGAGTTGAGAGTTATAATGATGGAGTTGTATGTGAAAGTTATTGTTAAAATAATAAATGTAATATATTGATTAAGCAATAATGTCCATTGTCCCTAACACTTTTTGGAATTTATGTTGACAAGTTAGAGGCTTGTTTGGAAGAAACAAGTTGTCGTGGCATTACCTTGGTCGAGATAGCTCTTCTTGTTTACACTAATGATATTATTCTTTTGGCAAGAAGCCCTTGTGATCTTTAAAAGCATAGAAGAATTCCCAAATATTTATGTTTTAGCATCAATATGTTAGAGAATATTGATAAGACTAAGGTTATGATAATCAAGTCTAAGAAAATCATTTACTCTAATTTTACTTATGACAATGACAACTTAGAGGGAGTTTATTTGTACAAGTATCTTGGAATTCACTTGGAATTCACTAACAACACAAGCTTAACTAAAACTATAGTGTACAAAAAGTAATTAATGGAGGGTGAAACACCTATTTTAACCTTGATAACAACTATAAAGAAACAAATTTCTAGTTTTAGTAGAAAAAGAAAGTCCTCTTTGATATCCTTGGTATGCCATGATTTTAAATTAACAAATGATGGATTAGGGAGCCAAATACTTTTTTTCCCCCAGAAAATTCCTCTTTTATATTCATAAAAATATAAGTAGTTTTCAAAATACAACTGTCCAAGTGTCAAGAGACTGTTCAGATCAAATCATAAAGAGAGCACTATGCAAAATACAAATCTTGCTCTCTCGCAGACATAAGAGACTCTAAGAATACAACTAGAAAGCAATAGTTTACAAATAAGCAAAGATGTTAACTATGCATCCAAACATGGTCTATGTAGCTCCATGAAAGAGAACCAAGAAACAGAGCAAAACAAAAAAACTAAGCATCGGAAAGCATTAGAATAACTTAAAGTAATGAGTAGGGCCCTCATTACCAGATTCCCAACGATTATATACAATTCTACCCGGTTGAGTTTCAAGTGTGTGTTTTGATAATCTATCTGCCTCCTTGTTTTCTTCGCGATATATATGGGAAAAAGAGAGCTTCTTGAAGAGTGGAAGTAATTCCAAAATTCTTTCCTTCCAGCTTTCTAAAGCAACTGCCTGAATAGTCCCCCTTTTGTTTAACCACTCGATTACTATCTTAGAGTCCCCTAGAACTAGAAATTCAGGAATAGACAATCTATTAGCCAGAGTAAGGGAGGCCCATGCCCCCAGAATTTCAGCCTTTGTATTAGTTCCTTGACCAAGTTCATTGAAAGTCCATGAATAAGAAGTATAGTTGTTTAATAAAATCTTACCTCCAGCTCCGCATTGTTCACCCCTGGATTGTGCTGCTCCATCAAACCATGCTATAGATTTGTCTATCGGAAGTCTCATCTTATAAATGCGAGGGGAGTATACTCTTTTTTGGATACCGAGAGTGTTCACTGTTACAATAGTTTTATAAACAACCTTTTGAATGAAGGGGTGACCTCCTTCAAAGATAGAAAATTTTCTCTCGTTCTAGATGTGCCAACTGAGGAGAGCCGGCAGTGAAGGGAGAAGTGGATTTGTCTTATTCCAGTTTTCATAACACGCATGGACTGTGTGTCCAAGCCATCCTCTAAAGACATTAAGCTATCTTGTTACTCTGGACCACACCTCAATTGTAAATGAGCATTTTACAAATAAGTGCTTAACCGAATCATTATTGCTTTTACACAAGTGGCATATACCTGGACCGGCCCACCCCCTTTTCTGAAGATTTTTCCATGACAAGATCTTGTCTTCTGCAACAAGCCATGTAAAAAACTTAAATTTTAATGGGCAATCCAATTTTCAGACAGTTCTCCTCCAACCGCTCACCTTTGGCACCCAGATCTTTGTAGCAACAGCATTATAAACATTATTTACCGTAAGCTTCCCTTAATTATCTCCTCCCATCCAAAGTAAGGCATTTGGTCGGTCCTGGAGGTGGATACCCATACTAATCAGATTCATTCTATAACTCTCCCACTCCATAGTTGAATCACCTTCAAGCTCTAGATCTGTACTTTTTAACCAATTTGATCTAATAGTTCCTTGAACTTGATCACATCTCGCTTGATAGAGCAAGAAGATCCTTTTGTAATTTAGCCTCTGAATTAGATCTTTTGACAACATGGAGTCTTTTCCCAATCCTAGGATATAATCTCTCCCAATAACTATCAAATGACCACAGCCAGGGTTCCAAGCCAGCTATTGAAGGACAATCGGCAAAGAGTTTAGTAAATTTTTACAAGTTTGGGAACCAAAAGACACATTGTTCGAGGCCGATCTTAACCAGGAAACCACTTGTTCATGAGGCAAGTATTTGTCTTTTATTACTCTGTTCCAAATGCCAAGTTTCATCAAGACTCTCCAAAGGGTGTTTGAATCCAGTGCCCGGTAGGATAAATAGAGATTCCTAAACCCCCATCCTCCATACAATTTTGGTTTTGATAGCATTTCCCACTTTCATAAGTGATAACAGTTTCTCTTTTTATATCCGGACCATAGAAAAGAGAATATATTTTGACAAATTTTATTAAGGATCGAAATTGTAACATGAGCTAAAGCTAGCCAATAAATTGGGAGGCTCTCCAAAACAAACTTTATAAGAATATAACTTCCTCCTAAAGTTAACATCTTGTTGCACCAGTGGTTAATTATGTTCTCAATTTTTTCTAAAAGCCAGTACCATTCCTCCGCTTTATAACTGCCTAGTTTTAGGAAGTAACCCAAATAAAAGAAGCCACCTGAGAGATCTTTGAATTCATACCTGTAAAGCGCTTTTATCTCTTCAATAGTGTCCTCCTTTATACCCGTATGAAAGAAGCTAGATTTTTTAGTGTTGACGCTTAGACCTGTCGCCTGACAGAAAACAAGTAGAATTTTTCTTATTTCATTCCATTCTGAGAGACTTGAATTTGTCATTATAATCACATCGTCTACAAAAACCCGGTGTCGAATCTTTATGAGTCTAGACACTTTGATTCCCGAGAGGGATCCCTCCGCCTGACCCTTCTTTAACATTATATTGAGTCCTTCCATTATGAGGATAAATAAAAAGGGTAACAATGGGCAACCCTGGCGCAGTCTGTGTCCACTCTGAAAGAATGAATTTGCCTCTTCATTGATCAAAATAGAGTAAGTTGTAGATGTAACACAGCCCATAACCCAATTTGTAGTAGATAGTCGAAAACCTCACTAGAGAAGCACAAGCCTCAAAAAGTCCCAATTGATGCAATCGTATGCCTTTTTCAGATCTAGCTTTAGAATAATAGCTTGAAGTTTTTTTATTTTTATGTTGTGTAAGCATTCATGTGCCATACCAATGGCATCAAGAATCTGTTTGCCCTTGAGGAAACCCAGTTGTTCATCTGAGAGAGCTCGAGAGAGAATAGGACGAAGACTCTTTGCAATTATTTTTGAGATTATCTTGTAGCACAGATTACAAAGAGCGATAGGACAGAAATCAGTAAATGTCCTAGGACAATTGACTTTTGGAATCAAAGCAATGAATGTGGAATTTATCTGATTTGTTACTTCCCCTCTTAATCTAGTTTCCTCCAACATCTCTTCCAAATCCTGACCAACTAAATCAAAAAAGTGTAGAAAGAATTCTACCGTCCAGCCATCCGGCCCAGGACTTTTATCCTCTTGGAATCCTTTCAATACCTCTAAGATTTCCTCCTTTGAACATGGCTTTTCAAGAGCTGTAACTTCTTCTTCACTTACCATCCTAGGGAAAAGCCTTACAGTCTCTACCTGTTCTCCAATGTAAGTTGTTTCAAGAGCCTTAAAGTGTGACTTAAAATCCTCAACAGTTGCTTTATTTATGTCCTCTGGCTGAGAGAAAACCATACCCGAGTTGTCTTCCAACTCCCAAATATGCTTTTTGTTCCTGCGGTAGCTGGCGAACCTGTGGAAGAACTTAGTGTTTTTTTCTCCACTTGTGATCCATATCGCACGGCTTTTTTGTCTACATAGCTCCTCCTCCTCGAGGAGTTTCTTGTTACGAGCACCCTCCAGAGTTTTCAAATGAGTCTCATAGTCCTTTGACTGATAGCCATGCACCTTCATGAGATCAACTATACTGCTTTCGATATTAATCATTTCTAATCATTCCAAGTTCCTTTTTACCTTTAACCAGCTCTTTGCACGCACTTTCAGACTTGCCAGCGTTCTTACCAGTCTGCTTTGTGCTCCTTCATGGTATTGCATCAATAAGTCCTGTCAAACCTCTTTTACCAGCTCATCAAAAGTTGGATCTCATAACTAAGCAGGGTTTAATTTAAATGGATATGTCACCTTGGAGCTGGCTTCTCCTAGGTGGAGGATGATAGGCACATGGTCAGTTATGTAAGGGTACTCGACCCATGCACGGTATCTACCTGCATTAATAAGAACATTATCTTCCACATAGAACTTGTCCATTCTTTTTGAAATACCATCGATTCCTTTCCTACCATTCCTCCACGTCGACACCACCTTAGCCAGTGCCACGTCCACTAGATTGTTTTTTGAAAATAGCTCAGTGAAAAATCTCGCCAATGGATCGACTTGTGTTGTCTCACCCCAAATTTCCCCTGAGTTTGTAGTAATATTTAAATCACCTTCCATAATTAGATCATCAACTGATAGAAGCCCAACTCTGTCAACCTTTTCCCAAAATGCTTTACGATCTTTGCAAGGACCATAAACATTCAGCATTGACACCTTCCTTTTTGTTGCTAAACTTGTTCTTGTCACAAAAATCCCTCCAACACTTAGGACCGACATAAAATTGAAAACAGTAGGATCCCAAGAAGCTAGTAGCCCACCTGAATTTCTAGCAGAGCTTACAACACAGATCATCCAATCTGGCCTGAGGGAGAACATAAAATTCCTAGCCTTATCCACCTCTACTAGGGTTTCTTGTAAGAAAATAATTGAAGGACGTGAATTCTCTAAAAGTCTTCTCATGGAGGCCAATTTTAGGGGCCCTTTCACCCCTCTAAGATTTAGGGAGAGGAGGATCATGATTTAGCCCGTGCAAGGGATTTCATGCCTCTAAGCGCCCCTTGTTCTTGAACTGTTGGAAGAGAAACTGAAGTAGAATGCACTGAAACCATTTTTTTACGAGCACTCCTGGTTTTTATGGGAGATAGCTCCAACCCTAAGCCTCTTGACCAGGTAGGATCCTTACCAGGGTCTATCCTTTCCCCCATAGACGAAGTAGAGGCTCCCAAAGAGAAATGGCTAGTTACTAGATACTTCCCAAGGTAAGTCGGGATAGGATGGGCTCCAAAGTTTCCAAAAAGAGAAGGAACTAAGGACGTGAGAAGTGTCTCCAAAGAGTGGTCACTAATGGTCGGTTCCACGTAACCCGGAATAGGGTAAGAACCCTCCTCTTCTAGAGAGACTGGTAAGGTAGCGGGGCTCTTAATCTTAGGAGAAGTCGGGTCTGGAAGAGGCTCCGACCATGAAGAAGAAAGAATAGGTGGGTTCGAGCCTGAGTCAGCCTCAATAGTCATACCAGCCTCACCATGTAAAGTTGTCTCTAGAATCAAATGAGAGCCTAAACGATCCCTCTCCCAAGCCGAGAGTGAATTATATAGAATAGAAGAATAAAATTTTAGCTTACCAAAAAAAGACGAATCTGCAGGTTCTGGACTCAAATCAGGGTGTATCCCACTATAGACACCCGCATTTGGAGAGTCCCCCAAAGGTGAGTAAGCATTTTCCAAAAGTTCCTTTGAGGAGTTCTCTAAAGTCTCAGCTCCAAAATGCTCCAAAACGCTGAGAACAATCCTTGCGTAAATGGCATGTTCTTCTGCAAAAGGAACAGCGGAAAGGTATCCCTAAGTAGTCCAGGCATTGAGTGTATAGATGGCCCCGCCATTCTATCTCTAAGGATTCCACCAGCCCAACGTGAATATCCACTTCAATAAGGACCCTTGCCATACGTTTATCTGAGTCTTTTAGAGCACACTCATCAACCATTAAGAATCACCCTAAAGAATTTCCAATCATCTCAAGTGCCTTATGGTTCCATAATTGCAGAGGGAGTCCTGAAAGAAGAATCCAAAGGTGACGATAGCCGAAATATTTAGTTACTGGGTTGAATTCGATGTGCCAATGCTTTAGCATCAAGCTTACTCCACCCTAGCCCCAAAACCTGTCTAATATTAAAACCAAGTCCTCTGGGCTTTTGAAGAGAAAACCTAACCAACCCCTTGATAAAGTTAGGACCTCTCGGATATAGCCCAAGACTGGCTCCCACGTGCTCTTCAGCCACTCCGACAACTTATGTGTGAAGCATTCTCTGTAAGCTAATCTACCCACCAGTGCGCACAGAGCTAGGTTACAATCTTCATCCAAGCCTACATCCATGCCCATCACTAACCATTGTTTTTTTCTCTTCGGCTTCCACACCTTCTGTGGACGAAGTTTTGAACCCCTCTTGTTTCGAGTTGTGACCTCGGCACCTTCAAAGGATCTAGTTCCGTTAGGAACAAAATGCTCAAACACCCACGAGAAGGACCTCGGGACTTCCTTACCATGGGATCTCTTATGTTTAAGTCCTCCCACAGACCCTTCCCGTAAAGATAAGCCAGACTGTTGTGGTAATCCTCGCTCTTTTACTACTCTGAGGGCGAGAAAGAGGGTGGTATAACTGGATCAGAAGTCAAGGACTGAACGATAGCTGACTTATTTAATGGAAATTTAATACTCGTCCTCTTGTAATAATTGTTGCAGAGCTCGTCGACCGAAGCCAACAGCCCCTGTCGATCCCAATGATCCACGTCCTCCCCTCCCAACAGAGTTGTGACCTCATTCTCCATTAAGAAACTACTTAGAACATCCACTAGCTGCCACCTCAGTAAAACTAGAACAATCGTAAGTAGCACTGTCTCATCAAGTGAGAGAATACCGAAAAGGCACAAGGGTTAATCAATGAGGAGGGAACGTGAAACTTGGAAGAAAAGAACCCTAAAACTAGACACCCTCAACACTTGACGGAAGCTTCAACTTCCACTATCAACAAAAGCCAAGAACTGTACCCCCAACCATGAAACACACCACTCCTCATCCAACGGCTATATGTGAACTTTCCATTCTCGCCTTTGTGTTAAAACTCATCTACCTCAAAACCATCAAGAAAACAGAAGGGGCCACAGACTCCATTAGACCTGCTTCAGTTGCAGGTTTTTGAAAGCTCTTTCTTCGCACCTTTCCATCAACTTCTAAACATGCCAGAATTCAGTGAACACTTCACTTATCATTAAGGACGATGAGGGAGCCAAATACTTGGTTATATGGAAAGTGAGTTGGTTCATATTTTTCTCAAGGTTTTAATTTCTTAATATATATGTTTCAATTTTTTGTGGGGTGTCTTATATTTATAATTAAGTCATTCAAGTGGTTGAGACTAGATGTGAACTTTAAAGGATTTTAGTCGAATAGATTTTTTTTCAGGATACAACACCCAAGGAAAAATCCTAGGTACTTCCCCTCATTTTGAGGAAGGTACCCAGGGTAAACCATAGATTCTTTAGAGCTCAAGGTCGTCAACAATGGGGCCTCAAAACCATTATAAAATTATGCTCATAGTGAGCTCAACATGTCACTTACGTGAATAGAACCTAGGTGTGGAGGATAACACTCCAACCCACAACCACTTGAGCTAGACCCAACTGACATTTTAGTCGAATAAATACCTTCTAGTGACTTTTAAATCAAATAGATCATTTTTAAATGCTATAAGCCAATTTCGTTATAGTCTTATGTCATTTTATTGGGAAAAACATGTTTACTGCATAATTACATAATTACAATAGAAATTATCTTAATTATGAAAACATGAAATTAAATTACATTGATTGAATCAAACTATTATTTGTATAAATAACTTAGGTAATGATATAAATGAGCATCATGTACCAATATATGAACCAATTTGAGGTGATGATTGGGAGGATTAGGGTTTTGGTTACATGCTATTCTTCAATATGTGGGAGATTAAATGCACTATGTGGTTTGGTTGTGTTGAAACATAAAATGCACACTACTCTTAATGGATCAACCTAATAAAGGACAAAATATTGTAAACAATAAATCAAATTAGGTAGAAGTTTACAATTAAAAAAAAGGAGTGGAGAAGTGGTTTGAGGGTGTAGAACTCAACTAATATTATATGATATTAACTCAGGTAACAAATTGCATTTATGTATTTAAGATATTAATCATGAACATACCAAGACATGAATAAAACAATAATAAACAAAAAATAATGAATAATATGAATTAGGGAATGAAAAACATAACACTTGATATTGTTCAACTGTACATCTTATTGGCATACAAAGAGTGAACTATAAAAACATTGGCAAGAACCAAAGTGTTGTGAGAAAGCATTGTGATTCAAGTTGTGTAGGAGGATGATTGTATGTGTTTTACCTCAGAAAAGATGCTTAGAACCATATGTGGGACCCTTTGCAAATGAATTATACATCTCTCTACACAATTGGAGGATCAATTGAGCCTACTAGAGTCCAAGTGGTTGAGAGTTATGAATAGTAAGTAGGAGGTTTAGGGGTTAAGTCCTCAGGCTGGCTACCTCTACATATGTGGGCCTCACTCAATGTACTTGATGGGTAAACATACAATAGTCTACGTGGACTACCTTACAATGGATATCATCCTTGAAATGAGGGGGCCTAAGTGTTTCACAGGGATGTATTATCTAGGGAAACAAATTTGGAGGATCAAATACATCAATAGATATGGTCGATCTTGTGCATCATGAGAGAAGATAGTTGCACCCTCGATTTCTAGAATCAGGTTGGCTAGAGAATATGTTGACTTGTTTCAAAACAATCAATAACATGGAGCCTTGATTGACTTGGTCAAATTGAATCACCCAACTAACCGAATGTGTCAATTCTCTATACTACAAGATGTTGATGTGAACAAAAAAATTGTTACTAAGATGACATGCCAAATCACATGTTGATCAATAGGTTGAGTTAACCTCATATAAATTAAGTTCTTACACAAGATTAATAGTGCACTAAAAAACAAGTAATGATTTCACCAACATAAATGGATACAATTAAGAATACACACTAATCATACAACAAGCTAGTGCAATAAGAAAGAAAGAAAGATATATATATATATATAAAGACCAATAAATTAAATGTGTTAAAAGAGACCTTCCACACCACAAAAATCCAACTCTACACAAACCATTATAACTCAATAATTTATAAGCAACACATTTTTAAATAAATTGTAGATGACACATTCTACATCCATATCCTATAATTTCCACATGTTACATATCCTTGACCATCATCTACTCATTGAAACGTGTTTATATGTTATCATGCACTTGTTTAAGGATGGTCTATAAAAAAAAAACTGTAGAATCATTATAAGCATGCCAAAGTTTTGGACACATCATATGCTCTCATAACATATGCACATACTCATTATAGGTTTTCAAATATAGATGGTACACAACTTCTTCACGTTGCCTATCTCAATGGTGCAGTGTCCTTGCATACTTGCATTTACATTATTAAAGGCACAAACCCCTGTAGAGAAGTGTGGGATGTTACCTTACAAGATTCCTAGGACGGTACAAACCAAAGATTTTATGCACTTATTCAAGTACACATTTCTAGAAGTGTATGATGTTCAAAAGTTGGAACATTGCAGGAATAAACCAAAATAAATGCGAAGAAAAAAATGCATAGCATGAACCAAACACCAAAAAATTGACAACACATACAGAACGTAGGACATTGAATTGAAATTAAAGTGAGTAAAAAAATTACTTTCAAAATGACCATACAACGCCTTACATTATATAATGTGAGCAACTTTCATACAATTCTCAAAGAAACATTGAAGGTGCTCATTATAGTAACTACCTATATCTTTTAAATGTTTAAAACATTTAATCATACATATAAATATTATAAATAAATGAATATTTACAATACTTTTATTTGGTTAAATATTTGTAATGAAGTGAAAACTATATTGTAATTTTTTACTATGTTAATATTTTAAAGAAAAAATTTGAAAGAAGTTTTCTTGAGTCTTTGTAATTTTGATGAGTTAACAAAGGTTCACATTGTTACAAATATATTTGGAAATTGAAATTTGATATAAACATATGTAGCACATTTTAAAAGAAAATGTTTTTCAACTTCCACCTTTTAAGTATTACATAGATGACAAATTCTTTTAGCTCGTGGCATTTTAGGATTTGTTCAATGTATTGTTTCACTATGGAGGTTGTGAGAGTTTGTTTTTCTCTTAGGAATGTTGATTTGCTTTGTTAAGCTAGCTATAACAAAAAGAGTCTTTGTAATTTTGATGAGTTAACAAAGGTTCGCATTGTTACAAATATATTTGGAAATTGAGATATGATATAAGCATATGTAGCACATTCTAAGAGAAAGTGTTTTTCAACCTCCACCTTCTAAGTATCACATAGATGACAAATTCTTTCAGCTCATGGCATTTTAGGATTTGTTCAACGTATTGTTTCACTATGGAGCTTGTGAGAGTTCGTTCTTATCTTAGGAATGTTGTTTTGCTTTGTTAAGCTAGCTATAACAAAAAGATACCTTTGATCTTCTATATTGGAGTTAAATGACCTCTTTATGGTATCTTTATTTTCTCTTATCCTCTATTTATTTGTTGCTCCACAATTTCTCCTTAAATTTAGACGCGATGATATCTTTAATGGTATCAATATTCTATAGAGTAACCTCCTCCTCTATTCTCCAATGATTTAGCCAAGATTAACATCTTTATGCCAACCCTCTTATGTCGCGGGGGACTTTGATTGGAGTTTGAAGTAATCATAGGAAGCCTCTTGTCTTTCATGTTAGTTGTATTGTGCTAATACATAAGGTACCTAGTCATATCCATACTCTTAAAGGGGGAAATACCAACTTTTATGAGGATGATAGGATAGGGTGTATTGCTTTTAATTTTAAGATTATAAATTATAAAATGTTTTAGATTTTCCCAATCTTCCTCCACGATTCTCTAGATATTTTGTAGCTCTAAAATTCACATCCATATAAGATAACATGAGTGACAAGAGCCTCAAAGAGGAGTTTATTATTTTCCCACAGAAAAAAGTCCCTTGATTTACAATTGTTTTCTGGGCCAAAATAGACTATCCATCCACCATTAATCCCTTTCACAATGTCATAGTTCCAAATAAGCTTGTGATGAAGGTAGACCAAGATATTTGTATGAAGTAGCTTCCTCTAAGTTGGTAAGTTAATATAGCTATTGTTCCTATTAAGTTAATATAGTAACAAGAATTATGTTGATTTATATAGGTTATAAAGA